>ML315484.1:56912-75197 GCA_005239505.1 Nicotiana paniculata
CGGGGACGGGTGTTATTGTGGTTATTTTTATTTCTATTAATCCAAATGCCCCATAAGAGAAAAGGTAGTAGGTCAGTCCATGTAGTGTTAAGGTATTGCGAATAGGCATTTAATTCCTTTAAATTGAGAAGCCAATGATTATTTATATTGATTTTGTGAATGTTAATGCCCAATGACCTCCATATATTCAAAATATTCGGGCATTCTAGGAAAATGTGATTAATAGTTTCTTCATATGTACGACATATAGAGTACTGTGGATCAATGTCCATACCTATGTGGTTGAGATATTTTCGACAAGGAAGACTATTACGGAGACATTGCCATAAGAAAAATTTAATCTTGTTATTAGTTTCTAAAAAAAAGTTAATTAGTTGATTTTTAATTTGGTATATGTTTTGTCATGATTGTTTTGTGATTAAATTAGTTTGTTAATTTTATCTAGTTTAGATTAGTTGTTTTCTAAAAGATTTGTAATATAGATAAATTGTTATTGTAGGAATAATTAATCTTATTTAGATGTTATTGTTGTACATATATAAATATGTGACTTTAGTTCCCTGTAGTGGTATCTTATGCCCGTAATTTTAATGTAGTAGTTGTATTTAATGCAATAACTTTTGGCATAGTAAAATGTAGTGCCCTTTCGCGTAATATCTTTGTAATTATTAAAATTAATTATTTAATTATCTGTTATACCCAAAAATATCTGGAATATGTTGACAATTCAAACATAAACTCTCTCGAATTCTAGTCAACAAACGTAAGATAGAGCTATTAAATATAAACTTATAAAATAATAAATAAAATATTAATAAACAATATAGTAAAAATATCGAATAAATTTTAAATATCAAAAAATAAAATATAAAATTATAATATAGAATAAATAGTAAACTAACATATTAAATAGTAAATAGTAACTAACATATTAAATAGTAAATAGTAAATAGTAAATTATAATATAGAATAAATAGTAAAAAACATATAAAATAATAAACAAACATATAAACTAACATATAAAATATTAAACTACCATATAAAATAATAAAGTACAATTTAAAAAATATAAAATTATAATATAGAAAATGTATCAACCTAATTAACGATATAGTAAGAATATCGAATAACTTTTAATACCAAAGATATTGCATTATATTTAAAGATGCTAAGCAATGAAAAAAAATACTTTAATTAATATTGTTCAATTTACAATAGACGCCATGGAGGTTCCGCGTGTGCATCTCGGACCTGCATCGCTAGAGCTGCTGTTGCTACAGGCCGAGCATAGGTCTTCGTATATATGGGAGGGGAATTTATTGACCCAGACGTTCCGTGCTAGAGTAGACGATATGTGGGACTTTCTTAGGACCCACCATCTCTATCCCCGTATAGTCAGACGCCTTCAGGATACGGGCTTGCTGGAAGGCGCACAGATAAATGAATACTTAAGTTTACTTGGCCTGGCTTTATATGTGTTGCGTATATTCACTATTCCTTTTTTTTACTTAATAGTTCTTTTGGAGGCCATACAGCGACGAGCTAATAGCAGGTTTGCCTGATTATTGCTCGACTGGTCAAATTATGTGGAGCTCTTCCGTCCCATTGATGTGTCTCGATATTGTCGAGCATCATGCCACCTAGCGAGTCTCTTTTGGTCGACCGCAACTTGTACCTCCTCCGCCGGCTTGGATTAGGACACATTACCAGCAGGATGATCATTCCAGGGTTGACCAGACATATGTGGCATGGCTAGAGACGCAGATCGAGATTTAGGACCGGCGGCATGACCTGATTCCTCCACCCCCTCCACCTGAGCATATGGTGTGAGCATGAGTATATGGTCTAGTACCGCAACATTACCTGACTTTTCATTGGGAATCCCGTTCATCGCGCTGGCGGTTGGTACGTTCCATACGCCGGGAGGCATGAGGCACTGGTATGTTATTTGGTATACTTACTTATAACGTTAACCTAGCGTTCCATAAATAATATTTTACATGTTATGCAGGCTATTAGCCTACATTTGTTCTACCAGTTGGGAGTGCGGATGCAATAACATACTGGCGAGGGAGCGGCCGCTTTGCACGAGTATGACCGGCAGGTTACAGATGTGGCTTCACGAAAATTGAGGCGAGTCCGAGATGATGAATGCTTAGGATACAAGGCTGATTATGTGCAGTCAGAGCAGTACCATCGTGGGCCTGCAGTGGAGCCTGAACGTGGTCGACATGGCAGGCGTGCCAGAGAGGTAAGGGTGTCCCACGAGGTCTTTGGGGTCGGCGAGGACGTGGTCCCTAGCAAGGGGGCGTTGAGTCACCAATTGAGGATGTTGGAGTTGATCAGTCGGGTGACCACCATGAGCCACACTATGCTTCTAGTAATATGCCGTCATTCAGCCTTCAACTTACTCGAGGGACTTCGTAGGTGACCTTGTCATCTCCATTGTTGATCACGAGCACGACCATTACGCGACAGGAGTGGGATTAGTATTTTTCTGGTCCTCCGGAGCCATCGACGGTTACTGATGATCGTCCGACACGAGATGTGGATGATAACTAGGGATTTTTAGCCTATTATTTGCTCTCATTTGCCTAGGTTTTGGGCCAAAAATGCTAAAGGTATTCCCGAAAACTAACTTAATGTGCTTGCTTCAAGTTTTGGTCAAAATAAGGCAAAAAAACCAAAATAAGCTCATGAATGAGTCAAACTTGCACAAACCAGAAGCAGGAAATGAACCGCTGACCGCGATGGAAAATTGCGACCACGTAGTGTTCATCGTTGGGGAGAATACAAAAACAGGATTTACGCTGACAGCGAGATAGAGATTCAGAGAGTTTACAAATTGGACTCAAAAGGAAGAATGCCGCCCGCGTCTAAATTATGGGCCGCGAAGTTACTAGACGCGGACACGATGGAAACTCCACTGGGAGCGTGACAAGAGGTTCAGAGACTTGGCAAGTGAAACCTTACTGAGGAACGCAGTCCATGAACATAATACGCAGCCGCGATTGAAGCCAAAGTGGACAAGAATGTATTTACGCTGCAAAACCTGGTCCAGTCCAAGCCCAAATTTGAAGAAACGCGGTCCGCGCTCGTTATTGTGACGACGCAAAAGTCCAAGCGCTGAGGCACCCATTTTTATGCTGTTAGCGAAACCTCCATAGGGACATTTTTGTCCAGAAAAGTCAGCTGTGTATAAATAGATATTTTTCACATTTTTAGGTAAAGTTTTTAATCGGGGAACACATGAACAACCGCACTTTACCATTTTGAGTAATTTTAGAGTAGTGTTAGCTTCTATCTTTAGATTTTATTCTTGTATTTGAACTTTATGGATTATATTACGTCTCCATCTTTGATTTCTACCATTATTATGAGTAGCTAGACCCCATATCTAGGGTTGTGACCCAACCCTAGTATGGGTATTTAATGGGTCTTGAGTTTTAGCGCTTATTTGTTTTGTGGATTAGTGATATTTAGCTTATTTCATGCTTTGATTCTAGAATTGGTGGTGCAATCACCGATTCATGCCTTTATGGCTTAGTCTCTTCTTGAGAAAAAGGGACTAAGTCAAGGAAAAGTAGGCTAACAAGGAATTTGGGTGAATTCAAGATATTGATAGCCCCAATTAAAGGGTTAAACCTAGAGATAGTAATATCCGACTTGAGTCACTTTTACTTGCATTGCTTGAGCACCCATTTGGGCTTGAGAAAGCCAAATCGAGCAAAGTCACTCAAAATATCGAGAGTATAGAGTGAGTATTTATGTGTGAAGGTTATATCACGACCCCAATCATGACAAGCTAGTCCTAGACTTTCGACCCCCTTAGATACTCGCCTAGGAGGAAGTCACTTCCCTAGTGCCTTCTATAACTTGAAAAAATCTTTCAAAAATATTGTAGTTAGATTACTCTTTAGCATTCACTAGCATAAAAATTATAATAGAAACAACCCAACCATGGTTAGAAGTGCAATTAGAAACAACAAGCACATCTAGATTAGGTAGAAACCCAACTCCCAACCAATATTAACTCCCTGTGGATATCGATCCTGATCTATCGGGTAAAACTGCATCGACCTCTCCTCACTACTTTATAGTGGCGTAGGATTGGAACCAATCACGTTTTGGCACTTGCCGGGGAGCTAAACGGTTTTGGCTATCTATCTGACTAGTTGTGTGTCATGTTTTTCTTTCCTTCTATTTTACTAACGTTTGTGTGTTAATCGCTTTAGGTACCAAATGCCTGATCCTCTCGGCAATGTTCTCCCGGGGGAGGAGGTAGATGATAATGGTGATGATGAGGTGCATATAGTACCTCAGGCTCAAAGAAGAGGCCTCCAGGCCAATGACAACATTCTAGACCCTCCCCCACCTCTTCCAAGGGCAGCACATCGGGTGCTTCCCAATGAAGGTTACGTCAGTGCTATTGTTCCACC
Source organism: Nicotiana paniculata (assembly GCA_005239505.1). Classification (NCBI taxonomy): domain Eukaryota; kingdom Viridiplantae; phylum Streptophyta; class Magnoliopsida; order Solanales; family Solanaceae; genus Nicotiana; species Nicotiana paniculata. The sequence goes on from ML315484.1 coordinate 61,352, forward strand.
TCGGATCCGGGTGGGCAATTTCTAGATTACAAATGTAATGTTGACCTTATTGGATCAAAGAGGGTTTTTCACTGGCGCTCCCCATCAGAATGCATATAAACATCTAAAGGGTTTTGTAGATACCTGTTGGGGAAGCAAACAGACAAACGTGTCGGTGGATGCATTGAAACTGAGATTGTTCACTTTTTCACTTAGAGGGAAAGCTATGGACTGGCTTGAGAGGCTCCCCAACCATTTTATCACCACGTGGGATGAGTTGGCTGACAAGTTTATAGCCAAGTTTTTCTTACGGGGTCATATGGCAGCATTAAGGAATGAGATCTTAGCCTTCAAACAGGAACCTAATGAAACTCTTCATGAAATCTGGGAGAGATATAGAACTATGGTAAAGGAATGCCCCAACAATGATATGACTGAAGCAATGATTCAGCATAATTTTTGCAGGGGTATCAACACTACCAACCAATGCGTGGTAAATCAGCTAGCTGGGGGAAATTTTATGAAGATGTCTTATGCTGATGCTTGTGACATACTTGATGAAATGGCTGACACTTCTTCATCTTGGCAGAGTCGGGAAAATGTTCCTCAAGGTGACCCCGAATGTAATCAATCTTCACAAGGAACTTCAAGACCACGGACAAGCCATAACTGAGTTGACAACTACTATGAATCAGCTAGAAAAAGCCCAACTTCAGTAAGTTCAAGGAACAAAACAAGTAAATGCGATGGAATGAATGAAGTTAATGGTCAACAAGAGGAGACAGTGTGGTCAACAAGTGCAAAGCAATAAAGATCGATATGAACAAAGTGGAAATGGCTACAACCAAGATGATTCTTATGATGAAAAAGCGAGGAAGTTTTGTATGCCAACGACTACCAAGGACTACTCCAGCTTGGATTACTCCAGCTTGGATTACGCCGGGGGTTCCAATCTTTAGGAACACTCTAAGCTTTGAAGCAAAAGGGTGGTCCTCTTTTGTGTGTAGCCGGATAGACCCTACTCAGCAGGACAACGATATGCCGGTCTCTCGAGCGATTATTGTGGCGGCTATCATGGTAGGGTTCCCAATAAATGTGGGGAACATTATGGCCAGAGTTATTACCAGAGCTATTGGCAAGGATGAAAGATCGTATCCCTTCCCAAACTTCCCCGCCATGTTCTTAGAGGACCATTGAGTAGAAGGGAGGGGCTTTGACACCAAAGTGAAACCAAAAAAGGCATTCTCCTGGTACAGCCTTCAGGGTCCAGACAATCCTAAGTCCAATGGAAAATCCACCACCTCCACTGGTCAGTCTGAAGAGCCAAGGGTAGTGGCCACTGGGTCCGAGCCTTCCACTGCCGAAGGGTCATCTGCTGCCATGCCACATCCACCCTTCGGGCCATCTGCTTCTATCCCACCATCAATGGATTCTTCACCAACATACCCTCAGACTGCTCTGAGGGTTAATCAGACTTTGGCCGGCATCAACAACTAGATGCAAATAGCTACATCAAAGCTATCTGCCTTATCCAGTGCAGTAGCAGCTCAGGAAGTTCTAACACAGCTCCAGATGCCTCCATCAATGGAAGAATCATTGAAGAGTATTCTTGACAACCAAAAGAAGATTCTTAAGTCTCTCGGTGCGCATAAAAAGGTAATCAAGGAGCTGGGTAAACAGGTGAGGAAAGTGAAGAAGGGTCAAGAAGAGTTGAAGAAGGAGGTGGCGAAGCTCACTTCCTCCAGCGACATTCCTCTAGATCTCCTTATGAGAGAAACTGCCCATGCAGCACAGGCAGCTCAGCCAACACATATACTAGAGCAGGAGGCTTATAGAGAGCCGGTGAGGAGAGTGGTGATACCCCAGACAGAGGACTTGGAGATTGAGCTGGAAGACCCCATGGGAGTGATGAGTCTGGATAGCCACAGGACCCCACCAGTGACCCCATGCAGATAGAGGCCTCACAGGGAGTTCTATTTACTCTCTATCCCTCCCTTCCCCTATTCTATTTTTTCTTTTGGAATTGAGGACAATGCTAATTTTTATTTCGAGGGGGAGGGGGTGGCCTTATTTGGATATGATGATTTTTATGGTTTGTAATAACTTTGATATTATTTTTCTTTATGTTTTTACTTATCGTATTTTTATTTTCATTATTTTTCACTTTTGGTATGTATATAACTTTACCATTCCATATATATATTCATCCCATTTTGTGTATATTCGTTCCACTCCCCTATTGTACATATTCATTCTACTTTCCACATTTTACTTTATAAGTTTGTAGCTTCTTATTTCATTTAATTCTTTTTGAATTTGTAGCTTCTTTCTACATTTTTTCGTGATCAATAAGCCTTTGGTTTTCTTAATGTCACGGTTCTTTCCAAAGGTGGAATTTGTGTGAACCGGGTGGCTCTTCCCGACGATGGATGGCGTGACAACCTTCTTAAGAGATTGAGTCTGTTTTTATTTTTGTTTTGTTTTGATATATAGTAGTAATGAATAAAAGTGACTCAAGTAAGCTTCACTTGGCACTAACACATTTAGCTTCGACCTCATGGTTAGAGACAAGTTTGTTGACGAGATTAGCTCTAGTTGTGACCTTTAGAATCTTGAGTTGACTAAAACTATCATCAAGTGGTTTAGCTATATGTGATCTTCAATCCTAGCCAGGGTTGTTGTGGGCCCTCGACTCTATTCTCTTTAACAATCCGGTGTCTTGAGAGGTGAGGTCTTGAATTGCAAGTCCAAGTCCCATGCCAACAAGTTTAGAACTTGCCCCGAATATTTTTCTAGGCGCAATTCTAAGTGTAGCTCGACTTGAGAAGTGATTATAGGCTCTCCTTGGTCCCATTTGAACTTTGAAAACTTCCATAGCCTACCATTATGATATCCTTGGTCAACCATTTTGAGCCTAAGCCTTTTTCATTCAGTAACCACATTACAAGCCTTCATCCGTTCTATAATGACCCTCTCTTGGCACTCAATCTTTCCTTAGCATTCATGATGAAAAATAGGCAAGAACATAAGTTTGGGGGAGAGAAAAGGAAGTTCAAGATGATGAAAGGTTCAAAGAACAAAGAGAATTGATGAAAAGTAAAGTCAAAGAAAAGGATAAAAAGCCAAAAAGAAGCATGTCAAAAGAAAAGTAAAGGTTGAAAGGATTCAAGAAAACAATGTCGAAAGGATTGGGAATGATGAGAAAAGGAAAAAAATGTTCGTCATATAGAAGAAAATAGTGACAATGTGTCTCTCTAGTTCCCCCAAGGAAGAAGAAAATGACTCAAAGAGTCAAGAAAGCATGAACTGAATTGAAAAAATGGAATGCTTAAGGAAAGGTGATACTATCATGGTTCATTATGTTCGACCTCAATCCAAAAATCCTTCATTACATCCTGCTAAAGCCCTATTGGATTTCAAGTTTGGTGAGCTAATATTAGTGGTGATTTACATGAGGGGCAAGCCTATGTTACTTAGAACCGGACTTGTGGCATTCTTTTGAGAGTGATGAGCGCACTTCTTTACAATCCCGATTTTGAGTGTCACATTCTATAAGGTGAGATGAGCTCATGGAGATTGGAGGAGAAAGAGTCTGGGATCCACAATGACTTACGTGAGACAACGAGTTTCCTTGATGAATTGAGTCAACTCTTGATGCTTTTGTGTCATATTAGACCTATGAAACTCAAAAAGTCGTAGCATAATGTTGTTGATAATGCATTTGTGTTGAGGGTCATTGTTAGTTCCAATTGAAATTTGATGAAGTCACCTTAGGACAACTGAAATTTTCCTTTCTTTTTCTTGTGGATGTGGAAATTACCTTGTTTGCTTGAGGACAAGCAAAAGCTTGAGGACAAGCAAAAGCTTGAGTTTGGGAGAGTTGATAACTAGGGATTTTTGCCTACTGTTTGCTCTCGTTTGCTTAGGTTTTTGGCCAAAAATGCTAAAGGCATTCCCGAAAACTAATTTAATGTGCTTATTTGCAGGTTTTGGTCAAAATGAGGAAAAGAAGCCAAAATAAGCTCATGAAGGAGTAAAAATTGCACAAACCAGAAGCAGGAAATGGACCGCTGACCGTGATGGAAAAGCGCGGCCGAGTAGTGTTCATCGCTGAGGGGATACAAAAACGCGACTCGCGAAAATGAGGTTCAGAGAAGCTGCAACCAAGTACAAACATTGTCGTTGACCGCTACAAAAGCGCGGCCGCGAACCCTTTGGCGGGGCAGCGACAGGATTTACGCTGACAACGAGACAGAGATTCAGAGAGTTTACAATGTGGACTCAAAAATAAGAACGCGGTCTGCGTCTAAATTACGGGCCGCGAAGTTACTAGATGCGGATGTAATGGAAATTCCGTTGGGAGCGAGACAAGAGGTTCAGAGACTTGTCAATTGAAACCTAACTGAGGAACGCGACCCGCGAACATAATATGCAGCCGCGATTGAAGCCAACATGGACACAAATGTATTTACGCTGTCCGCGAAACCTAGTCCAGTCCAAACCCAGATTTTAAGAAACGTGGTCCGCGCTCGTTATTGCGCGGACGTGAAAGTCCAAGCGCTGAGGCGCCCATTTTTACGCTGTCAGCGAAATCTCCGTAGGGGCATTTTTGTCCAAAAAATTCAGCTGTGTATAAATAGATCTTTTTCACTTTTCAAGTAAAGTTTTTAATCAGGGAACACGTGAACAACCGCACTTTACCATTTTGAGTAATTTAGAGTAGTGTTAGCTTCTATCTTTAGATTTTATTCTTGTATTTGAATTTTATGGCTTATATTATATCACCATCTTTGATTTCTACCATTATTATGAGTAGCTAGACCCATAGCTAGGATTTTGACCCAACCCTAGTGTGGGTATTTAATGGGTCTTGAGTTTTAGCGCTTAATTATTTATGGGTTAGTGATATTTAGCTTATTTCATGCTTCAATTGTATAATTGGTTGTTGCAAACACCGATTCATGCCTTTATGACTTAGGCTCTTCTTGAGAAAGAGGGACTAAGTCAAGGAAAAGTATGCTAACAAGGAATTGGAGTGAATTCAAGATATTGATAGCCTCAATTAAAGGGTTAAACCTAGATATAGTAATATCCGACTTGAGCCACTTTTACTTGCATTGCTTGAGCACCCATTTGGGCTTGAGAAAGTCAAATAGGGCAAAGTCACTCAAAATACCAAGAGTATAGAGTGAGTATTTACGTGTGAAGGTTATATCACGACCCCAATCATGACAAGCTAGTCCTATACTTTCAACCCCCTTAGATACTCGCCTAGGAGGAAGTCACTTCCCTAGTGTCTTTTATCACTTGAAAAACTCTCACAAAAATATTTTAGTTAGATTACTCTTTAGCATTCACTAGTATAAAAATCAGAATAGGAAAAATCCCAACCATGGTTAGAAGCTTAATTAGAAACGACACACACAACTAGATTAGGTAGAAACCCAACTCCCAACCAATATTAACTCCCTGTGGATATCGATCCCGACCTATCAAGTAAAACTGCATCGACCTCTCCTTGCTACTTTATAGTGGTGTAGGGTTGGAATCGATCAGTGGATAGTGGGTGCCGACTGAGTTATGGCTTATCATCGAGGGATGCTGAGGATCTTTCACAGGATTTGGTTATTTTGTATTACTATTATTTATATTTGTTTTTATCTCATTGATGAATCATATATATCTAAAGCGTTTTTAAGGCACAATCCTCGCCCGTCACGGAGGCCACTTTGTGCGATATTGACATGCCTGAGACGGATGATTATATTCAGGAGCCTGCCGAGACCATGGTAAGATAATTTAAATTTTTTCTGCTAACACTTACATTACTAATATATATTTCATATACTAAAATATCTTATTATTCTATAAGTTACTAATGGACCGACAACCCCTTCTACCGAGCCGCCAACCTTACTGACGATCATGCTGTAGCGCCCTCCGATAAAGAGGCGACGTGATGAGGATGATCCTGATAGTGTAGCCGGGCGGGACGGGATGCGCCTTAGGAGAACCAATGCTTTAAAGCATAGGATGTGGGACACATTGACATTTTTGATTATCTGTACATACGACATGCAGTATGTATAGCAACATTAGTTATGTTTTATATTATATGCACATATGTTTTTATTTCTCGGGTTATTTATTAGTTTAATACTACAACACAAAAATAAATATAGAAATTTAACATAATTTAAATTCGGTACAACTAATGAAAATACATGACACAGAAAACATAAAGATTAAATACTACACTCAACACATCTATGTGTTTGTTTAGTCACCGTCGCCCATTATTCTCTGCTTCAACCACTTGAATTCCTCTTCCAGCCTATTTTTTCTTCTTCCGCCTCTTTTAGTTTCTCCTGCATTGTCGCAAGTTGTCGTTGTAGTTAAAGATCTGGATTTCGTATTCACCGGTTATATTCCAAACATACTGAAAACGTGATTTGTAGTATTCCTGGTTAATGGGTTCATCATACCATTCTTCAAATCTACGTTGATTTCAGTCCTACCAATGGAAATTATAACACAACACTATTAGTTAATATTTTTATAAAAAACTGACTTGGTTGATGACAAGTGGTATGGTGTTCTGCGTCCCTTAGAAAATAAGCCTATTAATATACACAGATCTCAAAGTTGCAGGGCACATTATTGAGGGCAAAGCACATTCTACAAAACCTGAAGGTATGCGAATTTGGGGAGAAAAACTACAGTGGGTTCCCCTTTATTCAAAACGATGTGATTATGATGTACTATGTCGCTGGCATGGGCTTGTTGTGCCACAAGCACTATCTGCAATATTCCTAACAAACACACACAAAGATGAACCAGAAGTGATTCGGTTTTTGATGAAGGAGATCCTAAAGATGGAAAAGGAACTAGTTGTTCATCATGAAATGTATGATCTTAACTTCCTGGGAGGAACAGAGGATCAGTATTGGGATTTATTAGAAAATAAAAAATTACATAGAGACGATGATTATCCTATTTTCCCAATAGTTCTCGAGTGGGAGGAACTACCTATGTTTCTAGGAGTCCCATATTATTGTAGAAATCAAGCAAGTGATCTTATTGATGATAGCAATGAAATACGAAAAATGTGTGTCAGTTGGGGCCTAGATTACGATGCCCTCTGTCCCGAAGGGTGCGTACACCATGTTGACGAATAAGATGAAGACAGTGACAATGAAATAGTTCCAGACAACGACGATAATGGTGAATGACAATTATTTTTTTTTCTTGGGGTGTATGTTAGATTGTTGTACTGAAGTATTAATGCTAAATATCAATAAGACTTAACACCAATGGAAACATAATTTTATTTCATACATTCTGCAAGATGAACATGTACATACACTTATTACAACAAATTACAGAAACAAAAACATTAGGTGTATCCTTGATAATTAGGCACATTGGATGAACTTCCACCAGGATCTGAATTGCCACCGCTACCCAAACCAGTTGAAGGACATTTACGACGGTCGTGCCCTGTTTGCGAACAATATGTCACATTTACGGGCATAAACGGTATCACCAACATTCATTTGGTTCTGTATACGCGTTCTTTTTTGCACTTGTAGTTAACACAAATAATCCTTTTTACACACAATTTTAAATGATTCCGGCGGCCAATAATGCTCATCACCCACTGCCTGCAACTGTCCACTACAAGTGTTTAAGTATGCAGCAACACTATATCCTTTATCAACGTACCACGTTGCTGCAAAACCTGTATGTTGAAAGCACTTCACAGCATGTGATAGATTGACCATGTTCCATAGGAGCATAACCTTATGGATTCATTGATGATGTGTGTATTATTCCCCCAGTTGTGATGGATAGCGGTCCGAACATCAAAAATATTTCACTCGTTGCAATATTGCAAAAATGAATGCCAATGTACTCGCTTCCTGTATTTCTCAAATCTTTTCATTGGTATTGGCACAAATTCAATACTCCTTTCCATCAATGACGATGCACCTTTATACCTTCCGACAAACCTCTCCGCGATCTACTTGAATGGCATCCGCACCATAGCAGTGACAGACAATCTACGGCAGACTTCAATAACCAATTCAAAGAATCTGACACATTTATAGTCAGAATTCCCCATCTTTTGCCACCATCCACATGCAAATTTTACTTGTAAAGTTCATGTCGCATGAACCAACGATAGGCTCCTTGGTCTTCCTGCCTGATCAATTCCATTTGATTCCTGAATTTACACTCTTGGTGATCTTTTACAGCCATCCACATTAAATCATGCAAATACTTGTTGAGACATGCCTTCTGAAAATTGGCCTTCAGGTGCCTCACACAGTAACAGTGGTAGGCATACGATTCCTTCCATGCACTCAAATTCTGTACAGAACGTAAAATACCATCATGCCGATCAAATATCAGACAAATACCTGAACGATGTCTGACAACATGCTCCTTCAAGTGGTTCAAAAATAGTGTCCACGTCTCTTGGATTTCATTGGCACAAATAGCAAAAGCTAGTGGAAATATCCTCCATTAGCATCTACTGCAACGACGATCAACAACTTAATATCATACTTTCCATAGTTATAAGTGCAGTCTATGGATATTACCGGCCGACAATACACAAAATCATCAATTGCTGGTTTAAATACCTAAAACACATATTTGAATATATGTTCTGGTATTCCCGGACTCCACTCAAGCTTCTATTGAACAATAGTTCCGGGATTAAAGTATTGCAATGCGAACATGTACTTGGGAAGAGATGCAAAGGGCTTATTCCAGTTACCATAAACAATTTCAAATGCACTTTTGTGCCCGAGAAATTCCTTTCTTTTGGTTATGGTACACCCATATTCCTGGTGGAAAAATGTTATACACTCATTGATCTTGTACCTTATGGATGCTTTAATGTGTGGAATCAAGAAAAGAGAAATCAAGTCAACATTCAAGTTAAAATTATTCCCACTGAATGTGTCCATTTCACAATTGTAGGTGCCAATGTATTTACCCACAACCCATATATATTTTTTCGTATTCCTCGCACGCAGCATCCAATTACAACCCGTAAACCATCTACGACAAATACTCTTGTATACATCTGGAGATGACTCATGAAACACGATCTCACGACACTATTTTATGTTGTACATTCGCATCACCCTGCTTAGGCTCACTTTATCAAGAAAAAGCATGCCCATTGACAGCATCGTTGCTCTAGATTCATCCCACATTGCTGTCTGAATTTCATCAAGATCCCTTGTGAGAGCATCCACATCCGGCATACTTGGCAAATGATCAAGGTAGGGAATCTCCCTTGAATGAAATGGCACGTGAGACTCGTAAACTCTTGGTCTAACGGGAGGTGGATCGTGCTCCCTCGTCAAATCAGGTTTAGCATTCTCTTCCTCCTCATCATTCACCCTCATCAGGGAAGGGTGTGTCATCTCCAGGCTCATCACCATTGTTGTCATAATCACTATTCTCTTCCCGACTCTGCGCATCTGCCAGATCCCGATTAAATATGTCATCTTCAGACAATTGAGTAAGGACAAGACCTTCAAGTTGCTCGTTTTCATTGCATAACCAATAAAATAATGAGTTACTCAAATTGATCCAAACTTTACATATACCTTTATCATTTCACTTACAAATCATATGTATTGATATCCTATTATGGACATTATGCTATTAATGATGACTCTCGGATGGACCACCATGATCCAACACACCAAAACTAGTCATATTCTAACTGCGCCTTGGTTCATAACTTGTAAAATTTATATCTGGCCGGTACCCCTATGGAATATATGAGTGTTAATACAAATTCAATACATAAAAATAAACATTGTGACACAAAGAAAAATTGAAGTTTACCACTCGACTTATGGATTATGTAAACTAGGTCAGAAATTATTTCCTCGCTCATCATTCGCCCGTGGAGATAAATTTAGATCAGACCAAACTCTTTCACCCGGAACCTGTTCGGCTAATACTGCTCCAAAATAACCACCCGATGATTGAGGGATATCCCTACTTTGCGCAACCTCATTATTGCGAATGTCTTCAGCCTTGACGTACATTTCCAACATTTTTATCACAAGAAATTCTCGGTATTCATCCGGAGTCCTCAAAAAATCTCAGTGATTCATCGTCCTTGATACTAAAATTAGCATAACAAGCAATCCCTTGTGGAGTGACGGAATACAGATATCTTCCAGTTACCTTAATATTCACCGAACGTTTGCTCACACTCATTTTTTTACATAACAACGATATCAATGTATTGTACTCTATTGTAAGTGGCAACTTAACATGACACTGTGGAGATAAACTATAGCTTACTGAGTTATTCGCCCACAAACTCACCCCCCAATATAATGAAACCCTAATTCTTCGCTCTTCGGACATTATGACAAAATGCAAAACAACTTAACAAAGAAATGTTTCAGAGGACTTGAAAATATTTATGAATGAGTTTTTACAAAATCCTGAACCTCTTTAAATAATACACAAACTAGTCCGGGGGTTACAATTATTTGAGGTATAGCGCCTTATATATGCGCGCTATATCCAGTTGAATTATCGGTATGTCAGTTAAGGCCAGAAGAATTATTAGTGGGCCTACATAACGTATATAGCGCCTTAGTTGGCCACGCTATACGTTAACGGCCAAACGGCCATTAAGGTATAGTGCGGTCAACGAGGGCGCTATATATATTATGGTGCCCAATTTTTTTCCACACATTTTAGTTCATTGAGTCCAAATAAATCACATTATCGTTCCAGACTCTAAATAAGGATCATTGTTGTTCTTTTCAACACAAGTATCGATTTCTTTTACTAATTCTTTAGCTGATGAAGACACTTACTAGTCGTCCAGCGCAGAGACATATCCAAAATTTAAATTTAATAGGTGCACCTTTAAAATTCCTAGCAATCTATGTATGTTCCGTGTTGAACCTGGTTCAGTTCGTTAACGTTAACTCATTAAACATAGGCTCCATCCGCTTATAGTTACCAGCCAATATTGTTGAACCAAATATAACGCATTAACATACTGAAAATTCAGAAAAACAAGAAAACAAGCTTAATTCTCATTTCAGAAAATGAAGAATGTTGAATACAATATTGTAACTTGCAGAAAGAGAGGAAAACTAATAATGAGGATGTTGGGAGAACAAGTTAGAATAAATTATGAGGATGGACCTATTGCCTTCTTATAAGTATAAAATTTTGCAACAAATAGAAAGAATCCAAAATTGAGCACACTTAGGACAGCCAAAAGCCAGAAGAAATAGTGAAGGTGACCATAGTTCAAATTATCAGGAATCCAACCAGGACCACCATTTCTAGTGCTCATATCTGTAACTATATTGACCAAAAATGTACTCAAATAGTTCCCAAGCGCGGTGGTTATAAGAGAAAGAGCAGAACATAAACTTCTCATGGCGTCAGGAGCTTGCTCATAGAAAAACTCCAATTGTCCAATGAAGGTAAAAACTTCAGCACAACCTATGACAAAATACTGAGGAACTTGCCAGAAAATTGACATAGGAATATGCTTCATCTCATAGTAATTATGTTCTCTTACACTTGTTAGTCTTACCATTTCCAATGTTCCAGCAATCAGCATTGCAAAAATTGATATCACTAGTCCAATTGCTATCCTCTGAAGCTGTGTGAAACCGTTCTTGTGACCGGTGAATTTTCTTGCCAATGCGACGATGACACGATCATAGACAGGTACCCAGAAAATGACACTAATCGTGTCGAAAAGGGAAAGAGAAGCTGAAGGAATTTCAAAGGAATTGGTCATGTGAAGATCCATTGTGTTGCCTTGGAGAACAAATAAGGTTCCCATTTGACTATATACACTGCTAAAGATGATCCCAGTTGCCCATATAGGCAGCAACCTTATGATTGATTTCACTTCTTCAACTTGTGTCACACTGCAAAGGCTCCATGGATTAACTGAGCCTTTGATTTTGTCTGAGTCTGTCTCCACTGCTGCCTTATCAAAGAAACTGGATATATAGAAAATGAAGATCAAAGCATTAAAAATCCATATATTTATTTAAATATACTCCACTTTTCTAACAAATTAAGTGGACATTGAACTTTTTCATTGTTTCGAGATCTCATGTATTGTTATACATAGAGTTTAACTTCTATATATCGACGGGTGTAAAAACCTTTTTTACACTATCAAGTCACCTAAAAGATAATTACAACTCACCTTATACCTGTAAAATAAGACAAACAACCTGCTATAATAATTCAACGTTACACTAATAGTACTGAAAATCTTTACGCTTACAGTGTAAATAAGTTAGACTTATTTAGATAACCAGGGCATGGCTTTTGGTGTATCTTATAAAAGACATTATTAGATAATAATAATAATGCTTGATTTGTGTTTGTACTGATAAAGAGTATATTTTATAAGGAATGACTTATATTGGACAAATAAATGAAGAGTATATTGTAACTTTGTACGCTGAGTTTAACTTCTATGTATTGACAATATAAAAAGAACTTTTAAAGATAACTACCGTAAAAGTTTTTATATTGCATTACATAGTCTAGGGATTGGCGACTTACCCATTCAGTGACTTTGGCACTGAACGTTCCCAAAATGGGGACTATCGGGTATATAATAAGATGCATGTACCCTAAATCTTAAACCCTGAACCCTAAACCTGAGTGCATATAAGTTAAAATGATAAAAGATATACCTCAATTGTTGAGTGTGATCAAGCTTCCTGCTACCTTGGACAGCAGATTCTTCATCAGCAGTTTCATATAAAAGAGAAGTATCTCTAGGAATCTTCACTTTAAATTTCCTAAAAGAGGCAACAATCACTTGAAAAATCCTAGTAAGTGGACTTCCACCAGGTTTTTGATTCCTATAAAGTCTTGTTCCTGAGAAAAAACTTACAACAGCAACAGCCATAGCCACAGCAGGGATACCAAAACCCCAGCCCCAACCAACATTTGTTTGTATCCAAACAAGAACAGTGGAGGCAACAAGTGCACCAATATTAATTGAAAAATAGAACCAATTAAAGAAAGAACTCTTTTTCTTCTTTTCAGTTTCATCAGAATCATCAAATTGATCTGCCCCAAACGATGAAACACATGGCTTAATCCCACCAGTACCAAGGGCTATAAGATAAAGTCCTAAGTAGAAAATTCCAATCTGAATCCCTTTAGGATGACAAGTATTGTTGTCATCACAAGGTGGCTTTACTCCATGCACTGATGCTGATAATGTCAATACCGTCATCCCCTGCATATATTAAAACCCTGGATTTATTATGATGTTTAATTCATTGGAAAAATATTTAGACACATTATATTAAAGCTAATTTTAAGAAAAATACTTTAGGCATTCACTAGTTTTTCTTCCAAAAAGCAAAATGAACCGGCGGGAGGTTGAGTCGTGTTGGGCGGTTGGCTTATGACTCTTTATTTGACACATCTATACCTAATCTATTTTGACCCGAGAAAACTTTGGGTGGATTGAAGCATGACTAGTTTATTAACTTGACTTGTTTTGACTTACCCAAGTTTAATTTAAAACTATCCAATTTGCCATCTCTAATAAAGGCGGATTCAGGATTTGATGACTACGGGTGTCACTATATTTAATGCAAATCTACCACTAGTCAAGGAAATTAAATTAGAGAAATGACATTGTATAGCCGCCGTAAAAATAATAACCAAAAAAATATATAAAATTTATATATTTTTTGTATATATATATATATAATTATACAAATTTTATACACTTTTTCGGTTACCAGAAAAATATATAAAATTTATATATATATTTCGGTTACCAGAAAAATATATAAAATTTATATAT
>MDKI01236440.1:0-21672 GCA_005239505.1 Nicotiana paniculata
TCCACGTAGGTTCGACTCAGTTTGGGTAATAGTGGATCGGCTCACGAAGTCGGCGCACTTCTTTCCCGTCAAGTCCATCGATACTACGAAAAAGTACGCTCAGTTGTATATCAAGGAAATAGTCAGACTCCATGGCACTCCAATATCTATTATCTCGAATCGAGGGGCCCAGTTCACAGTTAACTTTTGGAAGAAATTTCAGCAAGGTTTGGGTATGCAGGTATATCTCAGCACAACATTTCACCCACAGACTGATGGGCAGGCAGAGCGGATCATTCAGATGCTTGAAGATATGTTACAGGCTTGTGTATTAGATTTCAAGGGTATCTGGGATGATCACTTGCCGCTTATAGAATTTTCTTATAATAACAATTTCCATGCTAGTGTTCAGATGACCCCATTTGAGGCATTGTACGGAAGGAGGTGTAAGTCTCCGATTGGATGGTTCGAGGTTGGCGAGGCAGAACTGGTAGGATCGGATCTTGTGCACCAAGATATGGAAAAAGTTAAGGTCATTCAGGAAAGGATGAAAACTGCTCAGAGTCGTCAGAAATCCTATGCGGACGTTCGTCGAAGAGACTTGGAGTTTCAAGTGGATGATTGGGTATTCTTGAAGGTGTCTCCCATGAAAGGAGTAATACGGTTTGGGAAGAAAGGGAAATTGAGCCCAAGGTATGTCGGGCCATATAGGATTGCTCAAAGGATAGGACAGGTGTCTTATAGGCTAGAATTGCCCCCTGAAATGTCATTAGTGCACCAGTGTTTCATGTGTCCATGTTGAAGAAGGTGATTGGGGATCCATCCACCGTTGGGTCGGTTGAGACGGTTGAATTTAATGAAGGATTGTCATATGAAGAGTTTCCAGTTGCTATTATTGATAGGCAAGTCCATATATTGAGGAACAAAGAGATTGCTTCTATTAAAGTATTATGGCGGAGTCAACAAGTCGAAGAAGCCACATGGGAAGCGAAAAATGAAATGAAAGAGAAATATCCCCAATTGTTTGAATAAGTTCGGTAGTGATTTTGAAAGTTGGCATTCCTAAGCAAGTATATATTGTGTTAAATTTTGTGCAAGAACACTCCATTCCCCTAATTACCCTACTATTGTGACTTCCCAAACTTTGTGCCATAAATGTATATGTTGTTGTGAATAGCTGAATTATGTGCAACTCATTGTAATTGTTGAATTATGTGCAAATTTGTGGAGATAACCGAACTATGTGGATCTTGTGAAGTATTTTGAATTACATATAGCTTATTGAAAGGACCGGGTTATGAGCAAGTTGATAGAGTAATTGGTAATGTGTGGAATTGGTTAAAAATGTGTTTTTGGGGGCTCTCTGATAGGTAGATAGGCCTAATTACAAAGGAAACTCTGGCGAAATTTTCAGAAAATATCGGAGTTAGTAAAAATTTGGGGGTTGGTTTATTTTCTGTTTTCCTACTTTAGTGATTCCCCGATCCTCATTCGAGGATGAATGATTTTAAGTGGGTGAGAAAGTAAAGACCCGTAAAATTTCATTGTTAAAAATAATGTCCAAATAGGTCCCCGTGTTGTTATAACTGTAGAAATTCTTAAAACGGACCCCTTTTTGAGTAAAAAGTACCCCGGGGCTTAAAAGATAAAATTTTCCAGATTTGTGCAGGTCTGCGGTCCACTATGCAATCGCAGATCAGGTATGCGGACCGCATAGTGGTCGCATACCTGGACAGTTTGCTGTCCATTTTGAGGACAGCCATGCGGCCTAAAATGCGATCGCATTTCACGAATGTGGGCCGCATAGTTGTCGCATTCTTGCACCTTGACTTTTTCGGAGGGTGTTATGGGATCGCATAACAGGTATGCGGACCGCATAGTGGTCGCATACCTGGGCAGTCTACTTTTCTTTTTCGCCTATTTGAGGGCCAATTATGCGACCAGAATGCGGACCGCATAGTGGTCGCATACCTGGGCAGTCTACTTTTCTTTTTCGCCTATTTGAGGGCCAATTATGCGACCAGAATGCGGACCGCATAGCAGGAATGCGATCACATTTCTGACCGCATTTCTGCTTCAGGGCTGTTAAATTTCTAATTTTATACCCGACCCCCAGTTCATTAAAACACCCCCCTCGCCTTCATTTTAAGCTCATTTCTGATAAATTGACATCGAAGCTGTTACGAGTGCTCGTGAGACTCGGGGTCAGAGGGTTCAACAAGAGTCCACTTTTGTTGAGGAAAATAGAATACTGAAATAGAAAATGGCTGAAATATGTCAAGCATAGGACAATGGACAAGGACCTCCCTTTTCTTCTCATGGTTTCCCAGAGTTCACACCCATCTTAACTACTGCCATTCCAGTCTCGTTGCCTGATCAATCCTATCCACCTGGGTTCAGTCCTTATCCCAACTGCACGACTACAACTAGAACTTCTGTTGCTTGATCCCAATGTGTGCCATTGACAACCAATCAGACAACTGCTGCTGTTACGCATGTCTTCACTGTCCCACAACCAACAGTGGTACAGAGGAAAACTCATGAGTCACAATTTGCTATCCATCAAGAACAATATCACTCTCATGAGTACCATTCGCGCCTATTTGATCTTCCTGCAAATATTGAGAAGCCTGCCCAAAAGATGGCACGGGAAGAAATGACCCAAACAGTGAAAAGCTTAGAACAATTGTTGAAAAACATGCAAGGGTTGGCTGGTCAGAAATGTATAGCCTTCAAGGATCTATATATGTTCCTCGATGTTTGTTTTCCAGTTGGTTTCAAGGTCCCTAAGTTTGAAAAGTATGATGGTCATGGAGACCCCATAGCCCACCTGAAAAGGTATTGCAATCAATTAAGAGGTGCGGGAGGAAAGGAAGAATAATGATGGCTTATTTTGGGGAAATCCTTACGCGGGTAGCCTCTGAATGGTTTACTGATCAAGACACATCTCGCCGGTATGTCTGGGATGACATGGCCCTGGCCTTTATCAAAAAATTCCAATACAACATTGACATCGCCCCAGACCGCAATTAACTTTCAAACCTGAAGAAGAAACCAACTGAAACTTTCATGGAATATGCCATTAAATGGAGAGAGCAAGTAGCTAGAGTTAAGCCACCCATGGATGACCACGAGCTAATCACTGTCTTCCTTCAGGCGCAAGAGCCAGATTACTTTCAAAACTTGATGTCCGTAGTTGGCAAATCCTTCTCGAAAGCAATCAAAATGGGAGAAATGGTAGAGAATGGCCTTAAGACAGGAAAAATTATAAGCCAAGCAGTTCTCAAAGCCACAACTCAGGCTGTCCAAATTGAATCTGGTAATTTTAGTGACATGAATGAGAAAGATGAAGAAATCATGATGGCATCAGGGTTGAGAAGATGTCCTAGGAGAACATCTCGAAGGTATGACCAGCCTCGCCTGTTTTTTGATTCCACTGAGCAATCCTATCCACCTCAGAACCCACAATACTCTTTTGGTCCACCTGAGTATAATGTCTAGCCACCAAGACACCCTAGAAGGAGAGCATCACAAAATCTCCACCAGCCTCCACAAAATTTCCAAGTGCCCTATAATCCACATCCAAGCAAGGGGTATAGAGGATAACAAAGGTTGAAAGATAATTTTACACCAATAGGAGAGTCATATGCAAGCTTGTTTGAGAAATTAAAGCATCATGACATGATTGCACCTCTTCCTCCAAATCATGTGGATCCACATGCAAGAAGCTTTGACCCTTCTAAAAGGTGTGAATACCATTCCAATGCCTAGGGGCACGATGTTGAAAGCTGTTGGGATTTGAAAATAGAAATAGAAAGGATGATCCAGAAAAAGCTGATTGTGATCCAAGACAATGACACCCAGAATATCACGCAAAATCCTTTACCTGCACACGATGATGCACACTTTGTGGGGATGATGCATGGTGACAGGGAGTATGAGAATCCTCTCAGGAACTCGCTGACTGAAGTCAATGATTTTGAAATTGGAGAAGGTTCTGCTGAATCTGATGAGCAAATTTGTGGCTAAATGTCAGGCTTAGCAATTGAAAAGTCATTCCCTCCCCACTAGGAAGGAATATTGGTAGCTTTTTTTGATGTTTTTTCTATTATTTGAGTTATTTCAGGGTTGTGATCCAAATTTTATTTGTTTTATTGAGTCAAACCTTTCTATCCCTATTTTCTGTTTATGCGAGTCTTGTCTGTCTTTTTTGTTGCTATTTTCATTATCTGGGTTATTTTAGAGTTGTAATTCGAATTTTAGGTTGTTTGCCTTGTTGTTAAACCTTTCCATCCTTTACTCAATGAAATACAATTTATCCTTTTGTGCCATGCCATGCTTAGTTCTTTTCCCGCTAGTTTTAGTGACGTGACATGCATGCGGAATTTTTTGGCAGATCTTAGAAAATTCATTTAATCTTGAGTTGGACAACTGAATAAAAGGTACTTTGGAGGATGAATAAAGAGTCGAAACACTTTGGAATTAAGATCAAGTAAAATTCACCTTCAAATCACTGTGAAGATCGAGTTTGAGGAAGAACCAACTGAAGTTTGGTGGAAAGTTTAAGATTAATGGACGGAAAGTGTTCTTTGACCATGACACACCAAGAAGGCAGACATGTTCATCAACGATATGATCGTGATAAGATAATATGTTTTGGCGTTCTCGAGGCTGGGAGGCCCTTGTTCTGCTACCCAAACACTTTATACCCTTTGTTATCCCTTTTGAGCCTGTGTTATTTTCTTTGACCACCCTCTTTTGGAATCAAGTTTAGAGTCAAAAGTACAAAAAAAATTGAAAATGAAAAGAAAAGTCCTTGTCCCAAGAGTACAAACTGGGGAAACTCTTAGAAAGTTTAAATGAAAAAAAAGAGAGAAGAAAAGAATAGTCAAAGTCCATGCCCTCAGAAAATAAAAGCTAGGGCAATTTGTTTTGAAAAAAAAAGAAGAGAAAAATAATAGGCAAAGATATATTTCCTAAAAAAAAATTGGGGCAGTTTGTTTTGAAAAAAAAAAGAAAGAAAGAAAAATGAAAAAAGAAAAGAAAAAAGAGATACAGAAGGAAAGATGAAAAAAAATAGTTAGTTTAGATGTTTGAACTACGTAGACCTGATTCCTTTAAAAAAGGATACGTAGGCAGCCTTACACGGTTCGGTCCAACCAAATAAGAATTTAGAAAAAGAAAACAAAAAACAAAAATCCAAAAAATCCCCAGTATCTGGAACTGGGGCAAAGATTTTATTTCACTTTTGAAAGAGTCGATTCCAAAAGTTGTAAGTCTACAACCTTTCATTTCGAGTTTACCTTGAGCTTTCATGCCGGCCATTCTTTCCAACCCTATCCAAAAGCCTTTCAAATAAGACCTCCTGATCAGTTTGGAGAATGCCAAGGGAAATCCGCAATGAGCAATGGTTTATGAAGAAAATGATCATGGTTCTCACTAAAAAAAAGGCAAATAAAAAAGAAAAATGAGAGAGTCTTACTAGTGAAAACCCTTACGGGCACTGTAAGACGACGGTAAGTAGAGATGAAAAAATGAGAGAGACTTGTTGGTGAAAACCCCTCGGGGCACCACTAGTCGATAGTGAGTCGTAAAGCTGATGCAAATGATTGGCATGAAGAAGCCCGAATTCAAAGGTCATAAGAATTATAAAAAGGAAGATTGGATTAGTTTGATAGATCGGCCGTTAAGTCCAAAATGCATGTCATGATCATTAAGGTTAGTTACCGCAAAAAAAAAAACTCTCCCTTCTATCTTTCCCGACATGGGCATTTCTTGTTAATATTGTTTCTTTGCATCATTGTGTCCTTCACTCTGAGTCAATCCTTGTCAAAACAAGCAAGAAAAGATTCAAAAATCTGCTACCATCTTTTCAGTTGCACAAAGTAAATTTGGCCAGTGCACTCAGTTGTTACAATCAACATGCCTCGAGGATTCATGCAAAGGCTCCCCCAAAAGACTCTTGTCAGCCTACTTGGCTAAAGCAAGTAAAGATAACCTCAAGGCTAATCAAGTATTCTCTGTATTATCGAACAATGACTATGAAGTGTGCACATCATACAAAGGGCTCTTACCAGTTTTAATTCTCCCTGACAGACAAATTGCTCCAAAAGCAAAGCCATGCAAGATATCAGAAAAGGTTATCCAAGAAAAGAAATCTCCTTTTTGAGATAAGTCTTTTGAAACTGACTCAAGCTGATTGGGAAAAAACCAAGCTGCCCAAGACTCAATACCACAAACCGATCATCACTTTTAAAACTGACAAAATTTTCTTTGTTTGAAACAGGAACAAAGCAGTTCAAGGAAGTTGGTTCAAAAACAAAACAAAAAAAAGAGAAGAAAAGAAAGAAAAGAAAGAAAAAAAAGAGAAGAGTCAATGAAGGGAAGTTTTTCAAATCTGTGCCTTTATCTTCTTGCTAGTGTGCATAAAATCTTGCCATTGCTCTTCATATTTTTCCTCCTAGGATAAAAAGTCCTAGTCTGATGGATTTTCTACAATAAAAAAAGGACCTAGTCTGATGAATTTTCTCCTAGGATCAAAATCTTAGTCTGATGAATCTTTCTCCTAAGATAACAAAAGAGACCTAGTCTGATGATTTTTCTCCTAGGATCAAAATCTTAGTCTGATGAATCTTTCTCCTAAGATAACAAAAGAGATCTAGAAGTATAATATTTAGTCAAAAGGAAGTCTGGATTAAAAAAAAAAGAAAAAGAAGAAGAAAGAGGGTCAATATTTAGTTTTCTTAAGTTATCAATATTTAGTTTTCTTGAAATCAGGGGTCCGGCCAAGAGAATAAGGTTAGTTTTTTTTTTTACTTTAGTCAAGCTCAGTTCATAGTTTTCTGCAAGCGCAATTTCAAATGTAGGAGACGCATTTCCTAGTTTGGGTCTTTCAGTTTTACTCACAGGAGATGCACATCCTAGTCGTGTCTTTGATTTTACTCTCGTCATTGCATCCTTCATCAATGGCATGGGTGATTTATAGTTCTGCTAATAACTCACAAATCTTCCTAGTGCAAACTGGGGCAGAATTTTTTTTTTGTTTGTCTATTTTGCTGTATTATCAGGCGCCCACTCGGAGAACGAGGGAATTCATATCAAAGTTTAAGTCAGCATCAGGCGCCCACCTGGAAAACGAGGGAATTTACTTAAAGTTTTAATTCGGTTGCAGGCGCCCACCTGAAGAACGCGGGAAGTCCTTTCAGAATTCAATTCAAGTTAGAAGTAGCAGAAGCTCGCCTCAAGAATGCGAGTCGACAGTCCGGGATGACCAAAAGAAGAAGTCTCAATCAAGAATTAAAAAAAATAGAGAAAAAGAAGAAGAAAAAAAGAAAAAAGAAGTATCGAAAATGCAGAAACGGAAACAAGATATGGATTGCTCAAGGCATGAGTGAGGCACGAACTTTGCATGTCCCGTCGTGATCTGTATAGCTGAAGAAGAACAAACTAGCATCTGCAACTAGCAAGCATCAAGGTTCAAATCAAAAGTCTGCATAAATCACCAGTCAAGACTCAAGATCAATCTTTAGAAGACTCATAGATAAGAATCTTGTAACTCGTAGCTGATAGGCTTAGTTAGTCTTTTAATTTAGATATTTGATGTAACAACAGGACCGCAGACCGGAGCCTCGACGGAACCTTGCTCGACTCTCGAACTCATCATTCCATCACTCCTCTTGAACTACATGCGATCTGATTCTCTTATAACCCGGTATATGTAGGCTATCCAAAACAAGGACTCGGTTGCACCTTTTATTTTCTTCCTCTTTTGAATAACAAAACGGTTGCTCACTTTATCTTTACCCGAAAAATCTTCATGTTCTCAAGCAAAGAGGGGCAGCTGTGAGCACCCAATTTTTTCTCCGCATGGAAATTACTCCTAAAAATAGTTTTTATGAATTTTAGGAGTTTTTCTTTATTTAGTTGCATTTCATTCATGTTTTATACTTTAAAATTATAGAAAGTCATAAAAATTGTCACATTTATCATTTCATGCCATCTTAGGTTTAATTTGCATCTTTAGGAATTAATCCCTCATTAATTGATAAATTAATATATAAAAAGTCACAAATATATTTATTAGCATTAATCAATTAGTCTAATTAATTAGTTAAAATGTTAATTTGTCTTTTTGTGAAATAAATTCAATTAGTAGTAGGGTGGTCATTTTTGAAAGAACAATTTGGCCTTTTATTTCAAATTGACCCAATTTTAGGGCCCAAAATCTCAGGCCCAACCAAATACCCTCTCTTTAAAAACCACACTTTACTAAAATCTAGACCTAGACCTAATTACATACAAAATAGACACAAAAAAATGAGCCCCCTCTGAAGCGTCGTTCTTGACCTTTCTCCTTCGAAAAAAGGTATATGCTTCCAGTTATTAAAAATGACAAAAAAAGGAGCATCCATTTAGCTTCAGATGAAGAGATAAGTTGCTTCAAATTGAACTCACCACTACCCTTTTCTCCAGAATCGACACAATCAAACCCATATCCACACCGTGGAGACGCATAAAAGTTATCAATAGTAAAATCAACCACCAAAAGCCATGGAAATATCTCTGTTTCTCACTCCAATTACCCACAAAAATAAGCCAAAAATCAGCTGAAAAATCACCCCAAAATCATCTCATTTCTCCCCAAATCACGCCCAAAACAGCCCCTGAGATGACTCCAAAATCGCTGCCAATAACAGTCTAAATACAACCTTAAAAACTGCTCATTTTTCTAGCGAAAATCAGCTGAAGATCAGCAGAAAAATTTCCCAAAAATCACTGTCAAAACTCGGTTGAGGTTCGATGTTCGTTGAAGTCTTGTTCGGGATGCATTTTGTCCATCAGTCGAATGCGAGTTGGGTTTAAGGTTCGGGGTCTCCGGCGAGTTTTAGTCTTCCTGCTTTGAATTTGAGGTTAACTTTTTGTTATGTTGTTTTTATGGTTTGTTTAGCTACATGATATACTACAGTTTTTGATATAAAATCATTGTTGAAATATGTCATTTGATCAGTGATGTTTGATTTGATTAATTTTTAGTCATTTTCTTTATTGTTAAAGTAGTACTTACGTCAATTTGGTTAATTTCTCTAAAGTGAAATTTTAGCATTTGTCTTTTAGGAGTTCATTTCACAATAAGTTGTGAAAAAATTTCTGTTTACGTAGCTTCTGTATGGAATTACGTGATTTTCTTTGGTGGCATTGAAATTGATACAATAACTAAATGGTGATTTGTGATTTCAAAGCAGTTTAGAAAAATAGTAACTTATGAACATCGTTGTTGACTTGAGGCGCGATTAGTAAATCATCGTGGCTATGGGCACGGTTCTCGTGGTATGATCGCGATATTTAAATCTTATTCGGGTGCACATTTCATGTGACCCGATCTAACTTCAAACAATAATAAAATAAACATGTTGTAAACTGCGCGTGCATTTCATGTGGCGGGGTTTGCAATGTGTACCAAAACGACAAGTGTACGACAATCGTGATTTGTTCCAGAAATAACTCCATAGATATTAAAAGCGGTATAGAAAATATAAAATGCACAGTAGGTTTAAGTATATAATTAATCAGATAATTAGGTGAATTATTAATAGTTAAGCGACCGTGCTAAAACCACGGAACCCGGGAATGCCTAACACCTTCTCCCGGGTTAACCGAATTCCTTACCCTAATTTCTGTGTTTCGCGGACTGTAAAACAGAGTCAAAATTTCCTCAATTTGGGATTTCTAAAATAAATGGTGTCCCGGAACACCGTAAAAAATCCGGGTGGCTAATATGAAAATCAATAAAATAATCTCAAATTCGACTATGTCACTTAAATTGGAGTTATACCCTTATTACCCTTACCGGGGTGAAAAAGGAGGTGTGACAGATATCATCTACATAAACCTGAACAATGAGCAGATTCCTTCCCTGTTTCTTCAAAAACAATGTATTGTCAATCTTTCCTTGAGTGAACCCATTTTCCAAGAGAAACTTGGATAACCTTTCATACCAGGCTCTAGGGGCCTGCTTCAATCCGTATAGAGACTTGTCCAATTTGAATACATGTTGAGGATGTACATGGCATTCAAAGCCTGGAGGCTGCTTAACATAGAACTCTTCCTTAATAAAAATTCAAAAAGGCACTCTTCACATTCATTTGGAACAATGTGAATTCCATATGTGATGCAAAGGCGATGAGGATCCTGATGGCTTCTATGCGAGCAACTGGGGAAAACGTCTCATCATAGTCGATCCTTTCCTCTTGATTGTAACCTTGGACAAGAAGTCTTGCTTTGTTCCTTGTAGTATTTCCATTTTCATTCAGCTTATTCCTGAACACCCACCTAGTTCCGATGATGGTTCTGTCAGAGGGTCTAGGTACCAGATGCCATACCTTGTTTCTTTCAAACTGATGCAGCTCCTCTTGCATAGCTGTAATCCAGTCTACATCCTTTAGGGATTCCTTGATATTTTTGGGTTCTATTTGAGATAAAAAGGCTGAAAAGGCTAGGGAGTTTTTGGTTTTTGATCGTGTTTGGATTCCAGAATCAAGGGGTGATTATGTTATCAAGTGGGTGAGAGCTTTTATATTTCCAGTTTAGGGCTTGGATCTGATTGGTAGAGGAGCTGAGTAAATCGGATGGGTTTCCCTGCATTCCTCGTTTAGCTACCTGTGGAGTGCCTTGCACTGCATCTCCAACCTTTTCTTCAGCTTCAGTGGTAGTAATTGGGGTACCAGGTTCCTCTGGTAAAGTGGATGAGGATGTTGTATTGTCTTCACTTGCTTCCTTCGTCTGACTCATCATGTCAAATTTGCCATTTGAGACATCGGATATTTCTCCAGGAACCAAAAGTGGTTCATTGTCTTGATCATCACTGTCTCATTCCTTGTTCGAAGAAGGTGTCTCATTGAATATCACATGAACACTTTCTTCCACACATTGTGTCCTTTTGTTGTAAACTTTGTAGGCTTTTCTTGAGAAGAATATCTCAGAAAGATTCCTTCATCACTTTTTGCATCAAACTTCCCAAGATGGTCCTTCTCATTGTTGAGAACATAACATTTGCATCCAAAGGTTCTCATATGAGTTATCTTGGGCTTTCTTCCATTGAGTAGCTCATAAGGGGCTTTGTTCAAGAGGGACCTGATCATGTACCTGTTCACCAAATAGCATGCAGTGTTTATTTCCTCTGCCCATAAACTTTTGGCAATTCCACTGTCAATAAGCATTGTCTGTGCCATGTCTTCTAGAGTTATGTTCTTCTAATTCAACAACACCATTTTGCTGAGGAGTCCTTGGGGCTGAGAAGTTATGAGTGATCCCATTTTCATTGCAAAATTCATCAAATTTGGCATTGTCAAATTATGGTCCATGGTCATATCTGATGCAAGCTACCTTCAGTTCCATTTTCACTTGGATTTTCCTAACAAAGGTCACAAATACATCAAGGGTCTCATCTTTTGTTCTGAGAAACAGTGTCCAAGTGAATATTGAATAGTCATCTAAAATCACAAAAATATACTTATTTCCACCTCTGCTTTGTATTCTCATAGGATCACATAGATCCATATGAACGAGTTCGAGAGGTTTTGATGTGCTAACATCCTTCTTTGGCTTAAAGGATGATTTCATATGTTTTCCTATAGCACATGTATCACATACTTTGTGCTCCTTGAATTTTGAATTTGGCGGACCACGAACCAGGTCATTTTGTATCAATTTATTCAGAAGTGAGAAGCTCGCATGCCCCAATCTTCTATGCCACAGTTCTGCATCATCATCAACTGCCTTCAAGCAACTCATATCACCAGCTTCCAAAGATTCAAAGTCAGCAACATAGATGTTTTGTACCTTTTGAATACTAGAACCACTTCCCCATTTACCAGACTAGTAATTGTGCACACTTTAGACAAGAACTCTACTTTGTTCCCTTTATCACAGATTTGGGAGACACTCAAGAGACTGTACTTCAGCCCATATACATCGTATATGTTCTCAATTGAGTGCAAAAGAGACTTTCCAACCCTTCAAACACCGAGAATGTATCCCTTTTTTCCATTAGTCGAATGCGAGTTGGATTTAAGGTTTCGGGGTCTCCGGCGAGTTTCAGTCTTCCTGCTTTGAATTTGAGGTTAACTGTCTATTATGTTGTTTTTATGGTTTGTTTATCTACATGATATACTACTTTTTTGATATAAAATCATTGTTGAAATATGTCATTTGATCAGTGATGTTTGATTTGATTAATTTTTAGTCATTTGCTTTATTGTTAAAGTGGTACTTATGTCAATTTAGTTAATTGCTCTAAAGTGGAATTTTAGCATTTGTATTTTAGGAGTTCATTTCACAATAAGTTGTGAAAATTTTTCTCTTTACGTAGCTTCCGTTTTGAATTAAGTGATTTTCTTTGGGGCGTTGAAATTGATACAATAACTAATTGGTGATTTGTGATTTCAAAGCAGTTTAGGAAAATAATAACTTATGAACATCGCTGTTGGCTTGAGGCGCGATTAGTAAATCAGCGTGGCTATGGGTACGGTTCCCGTGGCATGGTCACGATATGTAAATCTCATTCGGGTGCGCATTTCATGTGACCCGATCTACTTCAAACAATAATAAAATAAACATATTGTAAATCGCGGGTGCATTTCATGTGGTGGGGTTTGCAATGTGTACCAAAACGACATGTGTACGACAATTGTGATTTGTTCCAGAAATAACTCCACAGATAATTAAAAGCGGTATAAAAATATAAAATGCACAGTAGGTTTTAAGTATATAATTAATCAGATAATTAGGCCAATTATTAATAGTTAAGTGACTGTGCTAAACCACGGAATCCGGGAATGCCTAACACCTTCTCCCGGGTTAACATAATTCCTTACCCGAATTTATGTGTTTCGCGGACTGTAAAACAGAGTCCAAATTTTCTCAATTTGGGATTTCTAAAATAAATGGTGTCTCGGAACACCGTAAAAAACTCGGGTGGCGACTCTGAAAATCAATAAAATAATCCCAAATTCGATTATGTCAGTTAAATTAGAAAAAGTCCCTTATTACCCTTACCAGGGTGAAAAAAGAGGTGTGACAGATCTGGCGACTCCGCTGGGGATTAAGAACCCAGAACTTCTGGTTCAGGGTTTAGAATTCGAGCTTAGAATAACTATTATTGTTGGATTTCATGATTTTTTGATTTTTACATGTTTAATCCTAATGTGCTAAGTGTCGCTTTTTACCGCTTTGATATTATGTGGACTGTATATAAACTGTTACGAAACCCTTCTTCTCTCTGAGTCTTCTAAATCTTCTGGGAAGTGCACGCTGGCATGAATTATTTTCTATTAGTGTCATATCCCTAATTTAGAACGAAGATCAGACAAGTTGCAAAGTCGGATGATCTTTTGGTTACCGGTACGCTGCCCCCTTTCCCCCCGGCTCGAGTTGTCCGCTCGGGTAAGTCAGTTCTAGAACAATACACCCAGGGTTTAAACCTAGAATAACATAGCCTCATGAAGGATCCCTAGTAGGAATGCCTGTTTGCATCACGTGCATATGACTTAGGGGGCTCAACGCAGGGGTTGGGTCCGTCTAGGACAGGTGTACCCAATTTAAAAGACCATCCTGATGCATCTTACATGCTACTTGCGTATTTGTTTCTTTCTGTTTTCGTGTGGACTGACTTCTAGAATAGGGAAAGAAAATAAAAAATAAAAAAGAGAAAAAAAAATAAAAAAAGAGTGAGAGTTAGGTATTTGAAAATTTTCGAAACTGTACCAAAATTTTGAAAAAAAAAAGAGAAAGAAAATAAGGCAATGATTTCAAAAGTCATGTTTCTTCTATTCTGCCAAAACGGGCAGAACTACGCGGGTCTATTTCTCACCGGATGTGAGATACGTAGGCAAACCTCATCGGTTCTGGCCCACAATTTTCAAAAAAAAAAATCCAAAAAAAAAAAAAATATTTTCCTTTACTTACTTCTCCAAAAATTCTTTCTTTTAGACCCCAATTTTCGAAAAATTCAAAAAATATTTTCATTTATTTCCTTCTTTATATAAGTCTTTCTTTGACACCTCAATTTTCAAAATTCAAAAATATTTTCCTTTACTTCATAATTTAGGAAAGCCTCTCTTTGAGTCCCTAATTTTCAAAATTCAAAAATATTTTCCTTTACTTCAACACATTAAAAAAGCCTCTCTTTGAGGCCCAATTTTAAAAAATCCAAAAATATTTTTCTTTACTTCATACTTTAGAAAAGCCACTCTTTGAGTCCACATTTTTTAAAAAATTAAAAAATATTATTTTTAATTCCTTCTTTTGGAGGCTTTCTTTTAGAAAATCCCAAACAAATAAAAAAATAAGAAAATTTTTACACCAAAAATATTTTATTTGTAGGAGTCTTTCGTTAGAAAAGAAAATAAATGAAATCAAAATCCAAAAAATATTTTCTACCTTTTTTTTAGAAGTCTTTTTCCCGAAATTCAACAAAAAAAATACAAAAAATAAAAATATATTTTCTTTCTTCTTTAGAAGTCTTTATTTGAAACAAATAAAAAAAAATTCAAAAATCCAAAAATATTTTCCTTTACTTCCTCCTTTAGAAAAGTCTTTCTTTGAGAACCCAATTTTCAAAAATCCAAACTAAAAGTCCAAACATCCAGAAATATTTCCTTTCTTCTTTAGAAGTTTTTCTTTCGAAATTCCAAAAAAAAACGAAATTCAAAACAAATAAATATACTTTCTTTCTTCTTTAGAAGTCTTTCATTCAAAAATTTTGATTTTTTTTTCAAAATCCAAAAAAAAGGGTTAGGTTATTTACTTTATTCCCAATCTTCCCTAACTACGTAAGATCTGATGTTCACACATGAAACGTAGGCAACCCACATCAGGTTCGATCGAATGAAAAAAAAGTGAAAAAAAAGAAAAAAAAAAGAATAATAAGGACCGACTGAGTCCATTCTAACATCTCGTTTGTTTTGGATTGTGAAGAAATCTTTTGAGGTGGTCGATTTGTGGTAAGCTGCAACACAATGCACAAGGTCCAAGAGAAAATGACAATGACAACTGACATCGAAGTTGTTACGAGTGCTCATGAGACTCTAGGTCAGAATCAACAAGAGTCCACTGTGGTTGAGGAAAATAGAATACTGAAACAGAAAATGGCTGAAATGTGTCAAGCATGGGCCAATGGCCAAGGGCCGCCCTTTTCTTCTCATGGTTTCCCAGAGTTCACACCCATCACAACTATTGTCATTCCGGTCTCATTGACTGATCAATCCTATCCACCTGGGTTCAGTCCTTATCCCAACTGCACAACTACAACTGGAACTTCTGTTGCTTGCTCCTAAAGTGTGCCATTGATAACCAATCAGACAACCGCTGCTGTTACGCCTGTCTTAACTGTCCCACAACCAACGGTGGTACAGAAGAAAACTCACGAGTCACAGTTTGCTACCCGTCAAGAACAATATCACTCTCCTGAGTACCATTCGTACCTATTTGATCTTCCTGCAAATATTGAGAAGCCTGCCCCAAAGATGGCACAGGAAGAAATGACCCAAAGAGTTAAAAGCTTAGAACAACAGTTGAAAAATGTGCAAGGGTTGGCTGGTCAGAAGAGTATTGCCTTCAGGGATCTATGTATGTTCCCCGATGTTCGTTTGCCACTTGGTTTCAAGGTCCCCTAGTTTGAAAACTATAATGTACATGGAGACCCCATAGCCCACCTGAAAAGGTATTGCAATCAATTAAGAGGTGCGGGAGGAAAAGAGAAATTACTGATGGCTTATTTTGGGGAAAGTCTTACGGGGGTAGCCTCTGAATGGTTTATTGATCAAGACACATCTCGTTGGTATGTCTGGGAAGAAATGGCCCGGGCCTTTGTCAAACAATTCCAATACAACATTGACATTGCCCCAGACCGCAATTCCCTTTCAAACCTGAAGAAGAAACCAACTGAAGGTTTCATGGAATATGCCATTAAATGGAGAGAGCAAGCAGCTAGAGTTAAGCCACCCATGGATGACCACGAGCTAATCATTGTCTTCCTTCAGGCGCAAGAGCCAGATTAATTTCAAAACATGATGTCCACAGTTGGCAAATCCTTCTCGGAAGCAATCAAAATGGGAGAAATGGTAGAGAATGGCCTTAAGACAGGCAAAATTATAAGCCAATCAGTTCTCAAAGTCGCAACTTAGGCTGTCCAAATTGAATCTGGTAATTTAAGTGACATGAATGAGAAAGATGAAGAAATCATGATGGCATCAAGGTTTAGAAGAGGTCCTAGGAGAACATCTCGAAGGTATGACCAGCCTCGTCTCTTTTCTGATTCCCGTGAGCAATCCTATCCACCTCAGAACCCACAATACTCTTTTTCTCCACCTGAGTATAATGTCCAGCCACCAAGACACCCCTGAAGGTCAGCATCGCAAAATCTCCACCAACCTCCACAGAATTTCCAAATGCCCTATAACCCACATCCAAACAAGGGGTATAGAGGAGAACAAAGGTTGAAAGATAATTTTACACCAATAGGAGAGTCATATGCAAGCTTGTTTGAGAAATTAAAGCATCATGCCATGGTTGCACCTATTCCTTCAAATCATGTGGATCTACGTTCCAGAAGCTTTGATCCTTCTAAAAGATGTGAATACCATTCCAATGCCCAGGGGCACGATGTTGAAAGCTGTCTGGATTTGAAAAGGGAAATAGAAAGGATGATCCAGAAAAATCTGATTGTCATCCAAGACAGTGACACCCAGAATATCACGCAGAATCCTTTACCTGCACATGATGATGCACACTTTGTGCGGATGATGCATGGTTAGAGCAAGTACGAGAATCCTCTCAGGAACTCGCTGACTGAAGTTTATGATTTTGAAGTTGGAGAAGGTTCTGCTGATTCTGATGAGCAAATTTGTGGCTAAATGTCAGGCTTAGCAATTGTAAAGTTATTCCCTCCTCACTAGGAAGGAATATTGGTAGCTTGTTTTGATGTTTTTTCTATTATCTGGGTTATTTCAAGGTTGTGATCCAGATTTTATTTGTTTTATTGAGTCAAACCTTTCTATCCCTTTTATCTTTCCTTTTTGTTGCTATTTTCATTATCTGGGTTATTTTAGAGTTGTAACTCGAATTTTAGGTTGTTTGCCTTGTTGTTAAACCTTTCCATCCTTTACTCAATGAAACACAGTTTGTCCTTTTGTGTCATGCCATGCTTAGTTCTTTTCCCGCTAGTTTTAGTGACGTGACATACATGCGGAATTTTTGGCCAGATCTTAGCAAATTGATTTAATCTTGAATTGGACAACTGAATAAAAGGTATTTTGGAGGATGAATAAAGAGTCGAAACACTTTGGAATTAAGATCAAGTAAAATTCACCTTCAAATCACTGTGAAGATCGAGTTTGAGGAAGAACCAACTGAAGTTTGGTGGAAAGTTTAAGATTAATGTACGGAAAGTGTTCTTTGACCATGACACACCAAGAAGGCAAACATGTTCATCGACGATATGATCATGAAAAGATAATATGTTTTGACGTTCTCGAGGCTGGGAGGCCTTTTTTCTGCTACCCAAACACTTTATACCCTTTGTTATCCCTTTTGAGACTATGTTATTTCATTTGACCGCCCTCTTATGGAATCAAGTTTAGAGTCAAAAGTACAAAAAAAAGTGAAAATGAAAAGAAAAGTCCTTGTCCCAAGAGTACAAACTGGGAAAACTCTTAGAAAGTTCAAATGAAAAAAAAAGAGAGAAGAAAAGAACAGTCAAAGTCCATGCCCTCAAAAATAAAAGCTGGGGCAATTTGTTTTGAAAAAAAAAGAAAAGAAAAGAGAAAAAGAATAGTTTGAGATCTATGACCTAAAAAAAAAAGAAGCTGGGGTAGTTTGTTTTGAAAAAAAAAGAGAAAGAAAGAAAAAAGAAAAAAGAGATACAGAAGGAAACATGAAAAAAATAGTTAGTTCAAATGTTTGAACTACGTTAGACTTGATTCCTTTAAAAAAGGATACGTAGGCAGCCTTACACGGCTCGGTCCAACCAAATAAGAATTTAGAAAAAGAAAACAAAAAACAAAAATCAAAAAAATCCCCAGTATCTGAAACTGGGGCAAAGATTTTATTTCACTTTTGAAAGAGTTGATTCCAAAAGTTGTAAGTCTACAACCTTTTATTTCGAGTCTACCTTGAGCTTTCATTCCGACCCTTCTTTCCAACCCTATCCAAAAGCCTTCCAAACAAGACCTCCTGATCAGTTTTGAGAAAGTCAAGGGAAATCCACAATGAGCAATGGTTTATGAAGAACATGATCATGGTTCACACTAAAAAAAAAAAGAAAGGCAAATAAAAAAGAAAAATGAGAGAGTCTTACTAGTGAAAACCCCTCACGGGCACTGTAAGACGACGGTAAGTAGAGATGAAAAAATGAGAGAGACTTATTGGTGAAAACCCCTCGGGGCAGCACTAGTCGATAGTGAGTCGTGAAGCTGATGCAAAGGATTGGCATGAACAAGCCCGACTTCAAAGGTCATAAGAATTGTAAAAAGGAAAATTGGATTAGTTGTAAAAAGGAAGATTGGATTTGAAAAATTTCGAAACTCTGCCAAAATTTTGACAAAAAGAGAAAGAAAATAAGGCAATGATTTCAAAAGTCACGTTTCCTCTGTTCTGTCAAAACGGACAAAACTACGCGGGTCTGATTCTCACCAGATGTGAGATACGAAGGCAAACCTCATCGGCTCCGACCCACAATTTTCAAAGAAAAAATCCAAAAAAATATATATTTTCCTTTACTTACTTCTCTAAAAAGTTTTTCTTTTAGACCCCAATTTTCGAAAAATTCAAAAAATATTTTCATTTATTTCCTTCTTTATATAAGTCTTTCTTTGAGACCCCAATTTTCAAAATTCAAAAATATTTTCCTTTACTTAATACTTTAGAAAAGCTTCTCTTTGAGTCCCTAATTTTAAAAATTCAAAAATATTTTCCTTTACTTCAACATATTAGAAAAGCCTCTCTTTGAGGCCCAATTTTCAAAAATCCAAAAATATTTTCCTTTACTTCATACTTTAGAAAAACCTCTCTTTGAGTCCCCATTTTTTTTTTAAAATTCAAAAATATTTTTTTTAATTCCTTCTTTAGGAGTCTTTCTTTTAGAAAATCTCAAACAAATAAAAAAATAAGAAAATTTTTACACCAAAAATATTTTATTTGTAGGAGTCTTTTGTTAGAAAAGAAAACAAATGAAATCAAAATTCAAAAAATATTTTCTACCTTTTTTTTAGAAGTCTTTTTCCCAAACTTCAACAAAAAAATACAAAAAATAAAAAGATCTTTTCTTTCTTCTTTAGAAGTCATTATGTGAAACAAATCAAAAAAAAAAAAATTCAAAAATCTTGAAATATTTTCCTTTACTTCCTCCTTTAGAAAAGTCTTTCTTTGTGAACCCAATTTTAAAAAATCCAAAAAAAAAGTTCAAAAATCCAAAAATATTTTCTTTCTTCTTTACAAGTTTTTCTTTCGAAATTCCAAAAAAAAGAAAATGAAATTCAAAACAAATAAATATAATTTCTTTCTTCTTTAGAAGTCTCTCTTTGAAAAATTTTGAAATTTTATTTTTCAAAATCCAAAAAAAAGAGTTAGGTTATTTACTTTATTCGCAATCTTCCCGAACTACGCAAGATCTGATTCATGTTCACACATGATACTTAAGCAACCCACATCAGGTGTAAAGACCCGTGAAATTTCATGGCTAAAAAAAAAGCCCAAATAGGTCCCTGTGTTGTTATAACTGTAGAAATCCTTAGAACGGACCCCTTTTGAGTAAAAAGTACCCCGGGACTTAAAAGATAAAATTTTCCAGATTTGTGCAGGTCTGCGGTCCACTATGCGATCGCAGATCAGGTATGCAGACCGCATAGTGGTCGCATACCTAGACAGTTTGTTGTCAATTTTGAGGACAACTATGCGGCCTAGAATGCGATTGCATTTCACGAATGCGGGCTGCATAGTTGTCGCATTCTTGCACCTTGACTTTTATGGAGGGAGTTATGCCACGCACTGTGCGATCGCATAACAGGTATGCAGACCGCACAATGGTCGCATACCTGGGCAGTCTACTTTTCTTTTTGGCCCATTTGAGGGCCAATTATGCGACAAGAATGCGGACCGCATAGCAGGCATGTGATCGCATTCCTAACCGCATTTCTGCTTCGGGACTGTTAAATTTCTAATTTTATACCCGACCCCCAGTTCATTAAAACACCTCCCCCCTTCATTTTACGCCCATTTTCTTGATAAATTAGACGGAGGAGAGAGTGGGTTCTAGAGAGAGAGTTCCATCTTCATCAAATTGTTCCTCCATCACTACTCAGGCCTGGAATTGATCAAGTAGGACACAATTTTCTTCACTACAAGAGGTAAGATTCTACCCATCAACCTTAATTTCTAGACTTTGGTTAAAATAAAACATGGTTAGGTAAGTTCACGAAGATGGGGGTAGGAGTCTTGCATGCATGTAACTAACTAATCATAATCTAGTATAAGGAAATGGTTAGAGTAATCTTTCACTAAAAAGAGTCCATTCAACCTAAAGGAACACCTAGTGTTTGATAGAATGATCAAGTGAGATCAAGACATGATCATTGTTCCTAATTCTAAGTTAAATTATGTCACATTGTGAACTAGATTAAAGGTGCTAGAAGGTCCGGTGAATTGTGGTAGAAAATTTAACGGGAATTCCGATTCAAGGTATGTATAAACTTTAAACTTTGTAGAGTTACCTTGTTGGTGTCCGAGTACATGGTATGGAATTCTTGCTTGAGTATATGTGAAATTTAATGTCTTTTGGTCTAACCAACGCCCCAACAAATTTTATGGATCTTATGAATTGGGTTTTCAAACCGTTTCTTGACTCCTTTGTGATTGTCTTCATTGACGACATCCTTGTTTGTTTGCAAAGTCAGGAAGATCATGCTACTCACCTCAGGGCAGTTTTGCAGACTCTTTATCAGCACCATTTGTATGCAAAGTTTTCAAAATGTAAATTTTGGCTAGAATCAGTCGCCTTTTTCGGCCATGTTGTCTCCAGGGGAGGGATTCGGGTTGATCCCAAAAGAATGCAGCGGTAAAGGATAGGCCTAGGCCAACGACCCCGACAGAGATTCGAAGTTTCTTGGGTTTGGCTGGATATTATCGAAGATTTATGGAGGGATTCTCTACCCTCGCCTCCCCATTGACTAAGCTGACGCAGAAAATGGTTAAGTTTCAATTGTCAGATGCTTGCGGAAAGAGTTTTCAGGAATTGAAATTGAGATTGACTACGGTGCCGGTGTTGAACTTGCCAGAGGGTACAGAGGAATTTGTGGTTTATTTTGATGCTTCAAGGGTTTGTTTGGGGTGTGTGTTGATGCAGTGCGGGAAGGTTATAGCGTATGCTTCTAGGCAACTCAAGAATCACGAGAAGAATTATCCGACGCATGATTTGGAGCTCGCAGCGGTTGTGTTTGCATTAAAAATATGGCGGCATTATCTTTATGGGGTCCATGTGACGTGTTCTCAGACCACAAGAGTCTTCAGTACTTATTCAAGCAGAAGGAGTTAAACTTAAGACAGCGGAGGTGGTTAGAGTTTCTCAAGGATTATGATATTAATATTTTGTACCATCCAGGAAAGGCGAATGTAGTAGCCGATGCTCTTAGTCGGAAATCCATG
>ML315488.1:0-66186 GCA_005239505.1 Nicotiana paniculata
AAGTAATTGAAGCCTTATCAGACCCTGAGAAAGTTTTCAGGACCATAAACCGGACCAACCCCAGGATTGACTCTGGGCACAATACCCCAGGATTATATTTGCAACGCCCGCTTAGTCTTCTACAAGACATAGTTGAGCGTGATCACTGAGTATATAAAACAATGAAAGTAGATAACTCAACAGCAGAAATGACCCCAATGGGTCCCAACAGGATAAGCATGTAGCCTAGACATTGTGTCTAACATGGATCACAACTCAATAGTTAAAGTACGTAAAAGTTTCATGATTTTAGGTAATTTCAGGTAACTACATAGTAGTATCCTTGCAAACAGGCCCTCGGCCTCACTCAATCATAAATCTCTCCAATCTCTCTCTCTCGGGCTCACAATGTCATGAAACTAGCCCGAATATAATGATGTGATGTATCAATAAATAACAGTAGAGACTGAGATATGATATGCATATGAATGCGTATGACTGAGTATATAAAACAATGAAAGCAAATAACTCAACAACAGAAATGACCTCAATGGGTCCCAACATGATAAGCATGTAGCCTAGACATTGTGTCTAACATGGATCACAACTCAATAGCTCTAGTACATAAAAGTTTCATGATTTTAGGTAATGTCAGGTAACTACATAATACCACAGAAGTAACAGAGTCACAATTCACACGGTGCACGCCCACACGCACCTAGCATGTGCGTCATCTCAACACCGATCATAAAGCACTCAGCACTAAGTTTAGAAGAGTTACTTACCTCGAACGAGCCAATACCAATGCCGAGCAAACCAAGCGAAGTTCCAAAGATACCATCACGCGCCTTCCGACCTCTAAACAGCTCGAAACTAACCAAAAACAACTCAAATAGATCAAACAAGGCTAAAGGAACCAATTCCAAATGATAAAGATCGAATCCTAAATCAAATCCCAAATACGACCAAAAATACACCCGAGCCCGTACCTCAAAATCTGACAAAACTCACAAAAATCAGATAGCGCATTTAGTTACGAGTCCAACCATATGAGTTTCACCAAATTCGGCTCCAAATCGGTGTTCAAAACTCAAAAATTCATATTATGAAACTTTAGGCCAAAAAACCCCAGTTTCCTCTTTAACCTTCATCAACCAAAACCTAAAATCGATGATAGATTCATGGAATATAACCAACATCGAGTAGAGAACACTTTCCCCAATTCATTTGGTGAAAATTGCTCCAAGAATTGCCTCAATCCGAGCTCCATAGCTCCAAAAATCCAAAAATGGCTGAAACCCTCGAAATAGAGTATTTTATAATCTGCCCGGGCCTCCTCTTTAGCGAACGCGTCAACACCGTCGCATTCATGATGAACAAAAGTACACCAGAAAAAAATACTCTACGCGTTCGCAGCATAGTCCTCGCGCACGCGATGCACATCAGGACCAACCCTTCGCGAACACGACTGCTATATCGCGAACACGAAGACATATCACACTTCCTCAATTTCCACTCTATGCGAATGCGACACCCATCGCGAATGCGGAACCCAATCAACTTACCTTTCGTGAACGCGTTCCTTCCGTCGCGTCCGCGAAGAACAAATTCTCAGCAAACCAAATTACACTTCGCGACCACGGCTGGACCTTCGCGGTCGCGAAGAACACTAGTAACATCAGGCAACAACAGAAACCAGCAATAACAACATGGAGAGAAATGATCCGAAATCAATATGAAACACGCCCGAGCCCTTCAGGACCACTTCCAAACATACCAAAAAGTCCTATAACATAACACGGACCTACTCGAGGCGTCAAAACACACATAACAAAATCAAAATGACGAATCACACCTCAATTCGAAATTCATGAACTTGAAACTTCAAACTTATACAACCGATGCCGAAACCTATCAAATACCATCCGATTGACCTCAAATTTTGCACACAGGTCTTATTTAACATTATGGACCTGCTCCAACCTCCGGAATTGGAATCCGACCTCGATATAAAAAATTTCCCTCCTGATCAAACTTTTCAAAATTCCAACTTTCGCCATTTCAAGTCAAACTCTGCTACAGACCTCCATATCACAATCCGGACGTGCTCCTATGTCCAAAATCAACCCAATAGAGCTAATAGAACCATCAGAAATCTAATCTGAGGACAAATACTAAAAGGTCAAACTTGGTCAAAATTTTCCAATTTAGAGCTTCTAGTTGAGGATCATTCTTCCAAATCAATTCCAAATAATATGAAAACCAAAACCGACGATTTACATAAGTCACAATACATCATACGGAGCTACTCATGCCCTCAAAAAATCGAGCAAAGTGAAAATACTCAAAACGACCGGTCGGGTCGTTACATGAAGGTTCCAGTAGGTTTGTATGATGATTTTGGAGTTGGGCGTATGTCCGCATCGGGTTTTGGATAGCTCGGGAGCGTTTCGGTACCTATGGTGGAAGATTGGCATTTTGAAAGAATTTCATAAATTTGGGTTAAAGTGCATTTCAATATTATCGATGTCCATTTGGGATTCCGAGTCTAGGAATAGCTCAATATGGTGATTTTGGTATTGGGAGCGCGCCTGGAAGTGGATTTGGAGGTCCGTAGTTCATTTTGGAGTCATTTGGCGGAAGTTAGAAATTTGAAGGTTTTTGAGAAGTTTGACCGGAAGTGGACTTTTTGATATCAGAGTCGGATTCCAATTCCGTAACTTAGAGTAGGTCTGTAATGTCAAATGTGACTTGTGTGCAAAATTTGAGGTCAATCAGACGTGATTTGATAGGTTTTGGCATCAAATGTAGAAGTTGGAAGTTCAAAAGGTCATAATCTCGAATTGGACTGTGATCCATGGTCTTAGCATTGTTTGATGTTATTTGAAGGCTCAGCTAAGTCCGTATGGTGTTTTAGTACATGTTGTTATAATCGATTGAGTTCCCGAGGCCTCGGGTGGATTCCGGATGGCTAACGAATTGAATTTGGCCTTTTGGAGGTGTTGAGTCTGTTGTCTCCTGGTGTAACTGCACCTGCGAGGCTAGGGACGTAAGTGCGGAGCCGCAAAAGTGGCTATGAGGGTTGCAAAACCGGCTTAGGCTGGGACTGCAGATGCAGCCGAGTTTCGTAGAAACGGGACCGCACCTGCGCGCATGAAGCGACAGAAGCGAAGGCGAAGAAGCGGATGGGGGTTACAGATGCGGAGTCGAGGGGTCTAGAGGAAGACCGCATAAACGGTATTTTGGCTGCATCTGCAGAACCACAGAAGTGGTCAACTGACCGCAGGTGCAAATAATCTTCGGGCAGTGTGTTCTTTAAAGACGGGATTTGGCTCATTTTTCCTTCATTTTCTCTTGGTTTGGGCGATTCGTAGAGAGTTTCAAGAGGAGGTTTTCATCATCATTGGCAAGGTAAATTATCCCCACCTATTATTAGTGAAATACATTGATTATATATATATATATATATATATATATATATATATATATATATATATATATATATATATATATTAACATGGAAATTAGTGGAAATTTGGGGTTTTGAAGAAAAACCTAGAAATTGGTATTTTTGGATTTTGACTACGAAATTGGACATGGAGTTTGGAATAAATTATATATTTGAGTTCGTGGTGTTATCGGTAAAGTTTATCTTCAAAAATATTTGGAATTCGGGCACGTGGGCCTGATGGCGATTTCTATCGACTTCTCAAGAAGAGTTAAGAATTGTTATAAATTAGATTTTGATGAGTATTAGAGTGTATATTTATGGATTTGCATGTTTGTTACTAGTTTTGGAGAGTTGAGCATCGGTTTGAGCTATTGGAAGGGCTTGGGAGCCGGTGATGGAATCTCGGAGCGAGTTAAGTCTCCTTTCTAACCTTGTAAGAGGGAATTAACCCCATAGTTGAACAACGTTATTGTGTGCTTCTATTTGAGGGGGTTACGTACGCGCGAGGTGATGAGAGTCCGTACGTAGCTACTAACTATGCCTATGTCCGGTAGTTTTAGACTTACATCATGCCTCGTTGATATAGCTACCGATTTATATTTATTGTTTGCCTTGAGAAGTAGCGGGATTGAGTTTGCTTACTAAATGTTTTGAAAGGAGTTGAAATTGTTATAAAATTGGGATCTTAAATGTTTTCATTTAAACTTCGTATTTTGAAAGAATGGAAGAATACTATAATACCTTAAGAAATCTATGTGTAACCGCGTCATATGTATGATCCGCGAACGGGGTAATTTCTTAAATTTATATTTGACTGCGTCGCATGTATGATTCGCGAGCGGGGTAATAGTTGCATCTATGGTTTGTGTCGTTCGACGCTCGGCAGTGCACAATTTACATTTATGTTGGATCGGGACGAACGTCCTCGATCGTATTTGTGTGTGATTATATGTTTTAAAAGAAGGAAGTAATTTAGGCTCTTAAACATGGTGAATGCTTGTTCAGTTATATCTTGTTTTGAGTCTTATTGTTGTAAAATATTTAATTAGAATTTCATATTATTATATTGTTGGCCCTTAGTGAGTGTCGAAGTCGACCCCTCGTCACTATCTCTTCGAGGGTAGGCGGGATACTTACTGGGTACGCGTTGATTTTACGTACTCATGCTACACTTGTTGCACATTTTGTACAGGTACATATATGTACCGGCATTATAAGAGCAGAGACGTGTACGCATGTGGAGACTTAGGTGAGTTGCATCTTATGAGACGATCTGCAGTCAGCAGAGTCACCTTCAGAGTCCTTGTATTTTCCTTAATTTGGTATTTTGGATAGTCATGGTATCTTATTTTACTTTCTAGTAAATGCTCATGTACTTGTGACACCGGGTTTTGGGGCGACTGTGGGTTGCACTGCATTGAAATTGTTGTAAAAATGTTATTATTTATTTTGTAAATTCAACCTTTTACTGTTTAATTAAAGGAAAGATGAAATTTCTAAAATAAAAAAGATGAGAACAGAGTTAAGGATTTATTGTTGGCTTGTAACAGTGGTGTCCGGCGCCATCACGACCTTTAACGAATTTTGGGTCGTGACAACATGGTATTACAGCACTAGGTTTACTTAGGTCTCACGAGTCATGAACGAGTCTAGTGGAGTCTTGCGGATCAGTACGGAGACGTCTGTAATTATTTCGAGAGGCTACAGGGATGTTAGGAGCACTTCCCTTCTTGATTCCTCATCGTGCGATTTGATTCCTTTGAGGCTTATGCCTTTGTCTCTTTCTTATTAAATCTTATACGATGTGAACCGCTTGTTATAAATCGGGAACGGAGGAAGTTTAATGGTACTGCGGATGTGGTAAAGGATGTTTCTCCCTGCATATTTTCTTTGAGCTATTGCCATCGCCTTGTGGAAGGTCGTTCTGTCATTTTAGCTTAGTATCTGTATTACCTAAGGTTTTGAGATTTGGTATTGATTGTTATGATGATTTGTGCATTGATATCGCACAATGTTTGTATAATGGTAGGATGTTTGACTATGCGTCGAGGCAGTGAATGACTCGGAAGGAGGTTTACTCAATGCATGATTCAGAGATTTGGTATTTTATTTCTGGCGAAGGAAAGGAAATTGGGCTATAAATGTTTAGGTTTAGGTTGATAGAGTAACGAGACTTGGTTCAAGCGTGGTGGAATTTTCAATTGTGATGTGGTATCGTCGTCCTCGTTAAACGTGTTAAGGTTTAACAGTGTCATGGTCTTCATCAATTTGCCTTAGGGCGCCGAGTAGCGTGAGATGGTGCCTGAGAAGCGGTTGTCAGAGATAGCGGTGTGTAGCAATTTCGGGATTTAAATGGGTATTCCTAATGTTTACGGCTCGAGGAAGATTATCTTTGTAGGGGTTGAAAGTTGGTAGTAATCTATCAGTTCAAGTGCTACAGAGACGAATTTTGCGTTGAGGTGGTATTTGGGCAGTGAAGGAAGAGGAAGGATATGTGGGAGGTGTCTTGCGGTGGATAAACTTCTAGAAGTCCAAGTGTGAGAAACATGAGTCGAGTAGTTGCTTAGAGTGAGTTTGGCCACAGTGGGAGAGTGGCAGAGTAGCATATAGGTTCTGTGGTAGGATGACTACACGCCTTCAGAAAAGTTTAGAGTGATTTGGGATTCACGTTGGTCAGTGACTAGGCCTATGGACTACTTTGGAATATTGACTACTATACTGAGGATGATTAGATGTATCAAGAGGGAGTTGTTTAATATGAAGAAGGTTATAACATGACTTTGGATTGGGATGTATTGTCTCACCTTTAGTTGTGTCCACGAGGAGTGAATGGACTTGTGCAACTGACGAATGAGTGCAGGCTCAGGATGGGTTACTGATTCCGTAGTAATTATACCTTTACACAACGTCGTTGGATGATGTCGGCATGGAGTTTTCACAGGTGGGTTATCTCATGTGAGAAGGTTAGCGGTTGCGTGGTGTTGACGGAGCTTCTATGAAGGATTCTATTGGTTATCCGATAAGAGGTCGAATGTGTGCATGTGGCTAGTTATTCAGAGTGATCATGAAGTGTTTAAGAGAGAGGTTTCGAGAAATTTGGCGGGTTGATTGTGCAAGATCATTCCAATGGGGGATAAGGAATCTTGGTGGGTTCCAGAGTTATGCAATGGCGGCTTCAAGCTAAGTGGGAGATCCGCACCGCCTATGATTGGATTGTATGGTTATCTACTTGTAAGATTTCTAGCTATCAGCATATTGATAGGTTATTACGACTAAGGAAAGAGAACATCAATGATAACGTGAGTAAAGTATTTGAGGAAGGTGTTCTATAATTGGCCTTATCGATTCATGTTCAGGATTTGGGAA
This sequence comes from Nicotiana paniculata, assembly GCA_005239505.1. Taxonomy (NCBI): domain Eukaryota; kingdom Viridiplantae; phylum Streptophyta; class Magnoliopsida; order Solanales; family Solanaceae; genus Nicotiana; species Nicotiana paniculata. The sequence continues at coordinate 6,797 of ML315488.1, forward strand.
GACTCAGAGTCTATGCTTCGTGTGGATGTGATGTACAAGGAAAGGAATTCAACCGGTTGCTTCTTTGAGAGGGTGTTCATGTACTAGCAGGGCCTTGGAGTTTGATTATATTCGAGAACAAGTCAGAGTGGGTGACTCTCAACAATGGTCCTAGTAGGTTCAAAATTAAAGTGCGGTGCCTAAGAATTTTGAGTTCGTGGTATGGTTAAGTATTGAGCTTCTAGAGATTATGAAAGGGGCTTGGATTGTTCTATGTTATCATCGGTCTGCGGTGTAGCATTGGAGGAATGGGAGAAAATAACTTCGGATTCATAGAGCAATTATCGGAATAGGTGTACCAGCTGAAGATGCGAATGTGCGCTCAAGGAGGGTATGGGTTAGTTCGTGGGTCTTGAGGCAACGTGATCTCGTGAAATAGGGTCACTCAGGATGAGTGCAGATTGGATTTGTTATGTTTGAATGGAGCTATTATTATTTATAAGGCAAGACCATAGTAAATTAGAAGAAGTTGGTTCAGTTAGTAATGGTTGAATCGGCATAATGGTGGCAATGATCAGTCCCTTCAGCGAGTTATGTTATGCATGTGATTTGTGGCGGTACGTGTGAGTCTTGACATCCGCCGTAATTGATTTTATCTGGAGGCATTCAAGTATTATGGCATGTTATGTGTAGATGGATCCCAGAAGAGTTATGGTGGTTTAGAGCACTACTAGAGGGTGGTATTTTCTACGGTTATGGAAATTTAGTAGCGTGTTGCTATGGTTCTCCTGAAAATGAGTTAAGTGAAAGGTTTCTATATGATGGAGTGTTTATTATATTTAGTGATTCAGGAGTTATGGTGAAATTGTTATATTCTCGCCTATTGGCATGTTAGGTGCAGTGAACAACATCATGGGAATTGGAAGTGGAGGATCAAGGTTGTGATTCAGTGTAGGCAACAATGTTACGAGCTTGGGGGAGCAGGAAGAGATTCAGATGTTAGAGTAAGCTGGTATTGTCTTTAGTGTCACCTGAGATCGGTGCCCTGTGTAAGAGGCTTTGTGTCCTGATTGGCGGATCCTTGTTATTCTTTACACCATTAGTATGGCTAGTGGTATGAATGTGCATACTTGTTACCTAGTGCGGAAGGTCGTGGGAGCGTGTTCCACGGGAAGATTGTATAAGTGTGACATGTAGTCACTTAATTGATTAAAGGTTGAAACTAAGTATGGAGATTGTGGTACTATCGCTAATGTGAGAATTTTTTCCAGGAGGGCGCTCGGGTCATTTGGTTATGGACTATGGAAATTTGTTTTGAATTTGACGATTGTTTCCGTGTGTCATGAGAAAAAGGGGTTATTGTGGATCCCTGGAAGATTATTAGCCCAATGCAATACCATCAGAGTCAGCTTGAGGCCATGAGTGTATCTAAATGGGAATGTGCGCTCTGTATCAGGACGGATGTGTTCATTTTAACATAGATTGTTTATGGAGGAGTATTCGTACATTGAATGTTATTTCGTCGTCGTCTTTTTCATGTAATATTGTATTGTGTCATGTGGGTTGTGAGGCAGATTGGTTATTTGCACTGGTATTGAGATCCCGAATAATTTGTGATGTTGTGAGAGCACAATGGCTCTCGAGATGCAGGTCATTTATTGCACCATAGTTGTGCTTGAGTTTTGTAGCGTATGGCGCTATCCGTCTCCACAGGATTTGTATTATGCACTTCGCGTGTTTGTGGTCGATACTCGAGTATTTCGTAGTTATTAGCATTTTGCTCGGTAAGCATTTTCTTATAGATTATTATGGCATCAGGTGGCACGCCGCCACGGGTATCATGGTTGGATCGAGTTGCACGCTGCAATGGTATCACGGTTGGATCGGGTTGCACACCGCAACAGTGTGATGTTGAATACAGTATCCCCTACCTATTATTTCATGTATTGCTTCTCGTTTTCTGAGGAAGGTTCATAATATCTTTTCGGTTGTTTAACTAGTTACGTGGGTTGAGGAATTCTTTCGATAGTTCATTTCCTTATGTATCAGATTCGAGTCTGTAGCTGGTTGGCGCATTGTGGCATTATATGAGACGTTTAGCAGTGTCTGAGGTGTCTTATTGCTGGAGAAGCTTGTACTGGGTGAGACGAGATTATTGAACCTGGGATCAGTGCGATCATATTTATATGAGGCACATTAAAGAGTAAATATCGAGATTCAGTCCAAAATAAGGTAATGGTTCTCGTCGGGCCATGAATTGTGATTCGACAGGTGGTTATGAGTTTCTACATATCTCTTATGTCGTGGAAGTATTGCGAGAACTAAAATGGGGCTTATCTGCTTCATGAGTTGTGTTGTGGGCATCAGATTCGTGTGATTTCGATTATTGTTGTCAGAGGATGTCGTTATGGTCATGTGAATAACATTGTGCGCGGTGTTAATTCGGTAAGAGTAAACAATTGTTATTGGTACATCGTGTAGTGATGGATACGATGCTCGTATGATGGAAAAAGACCTGGTAGGGGATTTCAGATGTTGGAATTTGGCTATGAGGCTTATTTGACTAAATAAAAAGGGGGATTTGCAGATTTGCTCGAGCTGATGTGCTCAACTGGGTTGTGATAGCACGGGTAGGTTCACGAAGTGTTAAACAATGATTTTGGACAACTCCAGAGCAGTTCTTAGCACGTTCGAGGACGAATATATGTTTAAGTGGGAGAGAATGTGACGAACCGATCGGTTATTTAGAGGTCTAGCGCGTCGCTCAGTGGTTTGAGGCTATGAGAAGCTTCAATTCAGGTATTATGACTTGCATGCGTGGTTGGAGTTTTGATTCGAGAAGTTTGGAGAGGATTTGGAAAGGGAATTCTCGTTGCGGAAGCTTTAAGTTGGAAGAATCTAACTAAGGGTTGATTTGGAGTAAACGACTTAGGAATCAGTATTTGAAGGTTCCAGCAGGTTCGTATGATGATTTTGGAGTTGGGTGTATGTTCGGATCGGGTTTTGGATAGCCGGGGAGTGTTTTGGTACCTATGGTGGAAGATTGACATTTTGAAAGAATTTCATAAATTTGGGTTGAAGTGCATTTCAATGTTATCGATGTCCGTTTAGGATTCCGAGTCTGGGAATAGCCCCGTATGGTGATTCTGGTATTCGGAGCGCCTCCGAAAGTAGATTTGGAGGTCCGTAAGTCATTTTGGAGTCATTTGGCGGAAGTTAGAAATTTGAAAGTTTGACCGAAAATGGACTTTTTGATATCGGGGTCAGATTCTGATTTTTCAGAAATTGGAGTAGGGCCGTAATGTCAAATGTTACTTGTGTGCAAAATTTGAGGTCAATCGGACGTGATTTGATAGGTTTCGGCATCGAATGTAGAAGTTGGAAGTTCAAAAGGTCATAAATCTCAAATTGGAGTGCGATTCATGGTAATAGCATTGTTTGATGTGATTTGGAGGCTCGACTAAGTCTGTATGGTGTTTTAGTACGCGTTGTTATAATCGGTTGAGATACCGGGGGCCTTAGGTGGATTCCGGATGGCTAACATATTGAATTTGGCCTTATGGAGGTGCTGAGGTTGCTGTCTTCTGGTGTAACCGTACCTGCGAGGTTAGGGCCGCAGGTGTAGAGCCACAGAAGTAGCCATGAGGGTTGCAAAAGCGGCTTGGGCTGGGACCGTAGATGCGGTCGATTTCCGCAGAAGTGGAACCGCACCTGCGTGCGTGAAGCCGCAGAAGCGAAGGCGCATAGGCGGATGGGGGTCGCAGATGCGAAGTCGAGGGGTCTGGAGGAGGACCGCAGAAGCAGTATTTTGGCCGCTCCTGCGGAACCGCAGAAGCAGTCAAGTGACCATAGGTGCGAAGAATCGCTGGGCAGTGTGTTTCTTTAAAGACGGGATTTGGCCCATTTTCCCTTCATTTCTCTTGATTTGGGCGATTCTTGGAGAGTTTCAAGAGGAGGTTTTCATCATCAATGGCAAGGTAAGTTATCCCCACCTATTATGAGTGAAATACATCGATTATATATAGATTTTAACATGGAAATTAGTGAAAATTTGGATTTCGAAGAAAAACCTAGAAATTGGTATTTTTGGATTTTGACCACGAAACTGGACATGGAGTTTGGAATAAATTATATATTTGAGTTTGTGGTGTTATGGGTAAAGTTTATCTTCGAAATTTTTTGGAATTCGGGCATGTGGGCCCGAGGCCGATTTCTATCGACTTCTCAAGCGGAGTTGGGAGTTGTTATAAATTAGATTATGATGAGTATTAGAGTGTATAATTATGGATTTGCATGTTTATTGACTAGTTTGGAGCGTTGAGCATCAGTTTGATCTATTGGAAGGGCTTGGGAGCCGATGATGGAACTTCAGAGAGAGGTAAGTCTCCGTTCTAACCTTGTAAGAGGGAATTAACCCCATAGGTGAACAAAATTATTGTGTGCTTGTAGTTGCGGGGGTTACGTACACGCGAGGTGATGAGAGTCCGTACGTAGCTACTAACTATGCCTATGTCTGGGTAGTTTTAGGCTTACATCATGCCTTGTTGATATTGTTACCGATTTATGTTTATTGTTTGCTTTTAGAAGTAGCGGGATTGAGTTTGCTTACTAAATATTTTGAAAGAAGTTGAAATTGTTATAAAATTGGGATCTTAAAGGTTTTCATTTGAAATTCGTATTTTGAAAGGAATGGAAGAATACTATAATACCTTAAGAAATCTTTGTGTAACCGCGTCGCATGTATGATCCGCGAGAGGGGTAATTTCTCAAATTTAAATTTGACCGCGTCGCATGTATGATTCATGAGCAGGGTAATAGATGCATCTATGGTTCGTGCCGTTTGATCCTCGGCAATGCACAATTTACATTTATGTTGGATCGAGCTGAACGTCCTCGGTGGTATTTGTGTGTGATTATATATTTTAAAAGAAGGAAGTAATTTAGGCTCTTAAACATGGTGAATGGTTGTTCAATTATATCTTGTTTTGAGTCTTATTGTTTTATATCATGTTTAATTAGAATTTCATATTATCATATTGTTGGCCCTTAGTGAGTGTCGAAGTCGACCCCTCGTCACTACCTCTTCGAGGTTAGGCGGGATACTTGTTGGGTACGCGTTAATTTACGTACTCATGCTACACTTGCTGCACATTTTGTGCAGGTGCATCTATGATTATTGGCCTTGTAAGAGCAGAGATGTGTATGCATGCGGAGACTTAGGTGGGCTGCATCTTATGAGACGATTTACAGTCACCACAGTCACCTTCAGAGTCCTTGTATTTTCCTTTCTGCCCAAATTTGGTATTTTAGACAGTCATCGTATTTTATTTTACTTCCTAGTAAATTCTCATTTACTTGTGACAAGGGATTTTGGGGTGACTATGGGTTGCACTGCATTGAAATTGTTATATTTATTTTGTAAATTCAACCTTTTACTGTTTAATTAAAGGAAAGATGAAATTTCTAAAATAAAAAGAAATGAGAACAAAGTTAAGGATTTATTGTTGGCTTGCATGATAGTGGTATCCGACGTCATCACGACCTTTAATGGATTTTGGGTCATGACAGATATAATGATAATTGTCATTAATATTTTATATATTAGATATTTCAATTGATTTCTAAATTTTCAATGAATTGATATCTTTATTGTATATAAATTAATATCTAAATTAAAAAATATATAGAAATTTTCCTTAATATTAGTTATAATTTTACAACTGGTCATACAATTAACACCAATTAATTTTATATAATTTAATTATATAAACAATATGTTTTGATCCTCTGCATATATATAATAGTAAGTTCATTACCCTTTAGTCAAACACTACAACAATAATTACAAACCCAATAGTTTCTCTACAAGTGGGGCCTTTAGCCACGCACTCTTTTAATTAAAATTAAATATCAAAATTTAAATACACAGTCTAAGTAACACGATGATTATGTATAATTATTTTATTTTCCATAATTATTATATTTCTTTACTCAATATAAAATTCTAGAAATATATTTAAAATGATAACTAACAATTGCATTGTACGCAGTTTAATAATACTTATATAATTTTTTTACAGTTTTATGCTTATTGATTGGGTATATGCACATAACGCGCATTTTATCTATATCTATACTATATTAAAAGCACGAAAACCCTTAGCAAAATATCCTTTGTCATTTTTACCCCTTTTAAAAAAGAGTTAACACTTGACAAAATAATTATTTGATTATTTTCCTAACATATAAGAATATTCATTTAATTTTTTTCTAATATTTAGGAACTTAATTATTTTACTAATATTTAAAACTCTGCAATCTATTAAAATATAATTATTAAATATTTTCTTTTTTAAATTATGTACGAAGTCCACGAAATATGGTTCGCCTCTTTCATTTGAATTTGAATAAGGAAACTATCTATTATTTGGACGCTGTTAGTTAGATACACTTTAGGCAAATGAAATTAAATAATATATATTTAATGAATTTAGAGAGATATATATTACTCCATCAAGTATAAAATTAACTCTCAAAAGAATTACTCTAGCAAATATGAAACAAATTATGACAACTTTATTATCATTGGTGTATTACCATATGATAGTCTTTGATTATAAATTTTATTTTAGACGTATTAAATCATATTTTGTAACTTTTTATAGTGTGGACAATTATTTTAAGATATATAAAATTTGATACGGTCTAATTACCACTTTTTATCGGTATTCGTGTATCACTAGTCACATTTTGCGAGTAACTAATTACATAATTTCAATTTGAATAAAGTTATGTATATCAATGTGCATGTTTAAAGAGTATCTTCAATTCTAAACCACTAAATTTGATTAAGATTAGAAAACTTAAGGAACCTAGCAGGTGAAGGGAAAAAAAAGGAAACAATATTCATTAAATAGGCCTTGAAATATAAGCTTTTGTTCTTTGATGGTCAAAACTTTGAGTAATACAACGGATAATTAAAGAGCATTAGATGTCATTTTGTTAGACTAACTTGACTTATAAGAAGAGTAAACACTGAGATTGAGAAAATAACAAATGCCCAAGCATCCTCAAGTAAATACAAAATTAAATAAATAAAATTTTATAACTAATCATAGGGACGAATCACTGAAATTAATGGTCTAAAGTCAAACTATAATAAGAAGCCTTGGAATTATTTCATAAAATTCATGTATTAATATGACAAGTTAAAAAAATTTACTTTCCTATTTATAGATCAATCAAAAGAGACAAGAAAAATAGCTTTTTAAGGGAAAAAAGAAAATAGTTTGGCATTGAAAAGTTAAATTATTAGAAGCATAAAAATGAAATGAACATAGTAGAGGAGGGAACATCAAACCCGAAGAGGGAGATAAAAGCACTAATTAATAAGAGAGAAGAAAATTTTATCGTAATTTATTTACTCATTCAAAAACCTCAACCAAATTCAAAAAACCCTTAAATTTAGAACATTTTAGTAAGGATAAACATACATACTATATGGTAGTGGTGGCAAAATGGATAAAAAATTATTTATCCATCTATATTATTCAAAGTTTTTAAAAACTGGTCAAACATGAATAAGAACAATATTATCCACTTAGAAAATGGATAATCAACGGATAAATAATGTGTTTAACTTTTATATTTGTTAAGACTCAAATTGGGGGCTCATTAAGTTCGAGAGACTAGGAATTCTATCATATTCAAGAAATCATCGATAATATGAATATCCATAGTATCCACCAGTTAATCCATTTTCTATACGTATTAAATATGGAAGAGGTTAGATAATTTATCAATTTTTGCATTATTGCATTACTTGTTTTCGACCCGTTCATATATGACCTGACCCGTCCATTTGCCATCCTGGTATATATAATAGTTAATACTTCGAATATTTCTTACACCAATAATATCGTCTATAAAAGAGATTAAGTCAGATACAAAAACACAAAATATCATGCTTATCTTCATAAAAATATAATATAAATAACCTATCTAAATTCTTAATCATTGCAAATTTAAAAGATAACAAATAACTATGAATTCAACTATTTATCAATGTAACATTTATTTTTTAATTTAAATAAATATTATATTTTTTCAATATCAATTGTTAATACACATAATTTACTCTTATTCTATATTTTACACGCTTTTTATAATAGACGCAAAAACACGCACAACACATGTACACTAAAGCTAGTATATAAAAAAGACCCTGAAACTTCTTTTATAAAATTCATATAATATTGAGACATAGAATAAACCTACATGACTTTGATCTAGTGCTAAGAGCGCAACTAGTGATGTATGGGTTAGGCGCACGCCATATGATATTCTTCCCTTAAAATGAAAATAGTAAAGGAGTGACCCATTATCCATCGTGTTTTGAATCTTGTGACATTTGTCTCAGGGATTATTTAGTTAAAAAAGATAAGATACAAAAGAACTTGCTTTCAGGTGTGTGGATCAATCAAATATGACAAAAAAGAATAGTTAATTTAAAGAATTTGATTTGAAATCAGAAATTAAAATCGCGAAAAACATAAAAAAGACCACATAAAGAAAGAAAAATAGAATTGATGAGAAGGTAATATATTATTTAATTTAGTTTGAGAAAAATTTATCCCTATTAACTTACTCAATACTAAGCATGCCAAATTTTAACATTATTAAAATTTGAAATTTTTTATTAATAATTATATATATATAGTAGTAGTAGTGCTTTATATTTGTTGGAGGGCTACACTTACTTTGCCCTAGAGCCGCCCTTGCAGCAGACAACACCACCATAGCAACCAAAATTGAAGCAAAATCTCAAACCCAATGAAGACAATATCAGGCAAATTAACATCCACAACCCCAATATCTCTTTCTCAAGCAGCAAAATCGCTCTCTAAATTTGCTGCATCAGGAAACGGAGCTTCACATTCTGTCTCCGTTTATATCAAACGCGCTGCCGATTCGTTCAACGAACTTGTTCAGCTTCATGAGAAACTCAGACCAAATAGTGCAAAAAATGAGCTTTCTATCAAAGTTGAGGAAATTTCTGAAAGAATGAAGAAAATCAGTGAAGTTGGTATAAAGGATGAAGATGTAGTTAAGAATGATGCTTTCCCAAATGGGTCACAAAAAAGCAAAAAAAGCAACAGTCTTGATAAGAAAAGCAAGAAGCTCGATAAGGATCAGAAATTGATCAAGACCGAGCAACGGCTCGATATAAGTGAAGGAGAGACAGCAAAATCCAAGAAAAATGAGCTGGAGTTTGTTAAAATGGATAGCTCTGTGAAGAGGGAATCGGAGTTCGAGGAAGTTAAGGAAGATGGTATGATAATTAGGGACAAAAAAAAGAAGAAAAAGAAAAATAAGGTTGTTGGTGACAATGAGGGTGAGGTGGTGGGGAAAGTGGAAGAAGATTTGAGGGTTAAGGAGGAGGAAAGGAAGAAGAGGAATCACAGTGGGGGTGAAGATGCTGGTTCAGCAGAGCAGAGTAATAAGAAAAAGAGTAAAAAGAGGAGAATTGAAGGTGAAAAGTAATTAGTAGTAATGCTTTTTTTATGAAAATTTTGTTGCTGCTGTTGTTGCTACTATTAGTGAGGATCATAGTAATGCTTTTTTTATGTAGGAAAATTGTCCCTTGTGGATATCATTGCTAAAGCTGTATTGATATAACAGTTGGAGTTATATTTAATGAGATATGATTCAAATTCAAATGATTATGGATCTAAAAAAGATTGTTTGACATATCAGAATTTATGTGCCAATTTTCATATCCTGAAAAAAAAAAAAACAGAATTTATGTGCCAATTTTCATATATTGAATTTTTTTTTGTTCACTTGGTACTTTATAGTTGTACATAAGCAAAGTCATTCTCAAAAAAAAATAAAAAATAAAATATCAGACAATGCTGGTTCAGAAGAGCAGAGTAATGAGAACAAGAGTAAAAAGAGGAGAATTAAAGGTGAAAAGTAATTGAATTAGTTCAGCTGTATGAAGATTATTTCTTGTGTTGCTGCTAATTGTGAGGATCAGACTAATGTTTTTTTGAAATGTAATACCTGCTAAAAATTGTCCCTTGTGGATATTATTGCTAAAGCTGTATTGATATAACTGTTCGAGTAATTCTTTATGAGTTATGATTCAATTTGAAATATATGGATCTAACACTGTTTGATTGACTGGTTAGCTTTCTGATTTTTTTGGATAGTGAGAGTGTGTTAGTACGAAACAACTATGTTTGTGTTACTTGATAAAAAGCACCACAAGCACTTATCGAAGGGAAGTGGGCTGTTATTTCCTTACATTTTACATCCCATTTTGATTCTCATACTTCTACGTACTTATCCTATAACTGCTCTTTCATGGAATGCACTAAAAAAACAATATTCAATACTTCCATGTGAAGAGTAAGCTTTAGTACATTTGGGAATTGTAAATCTGGAATAGTTTGCTTCAGGATTATGATGTTAATACCACAATAAAAGGACTACCTTAAACACGTTTTCTATAGAAGCCTTCAAAATAAATAATAACATTCTTTGCATTCCAATTTTTCTATTTTTGTCATGGCTTACAAAAGATTATATTGAATAATTGCAAGATATTCAAATTGCACTTGCTAAGAGGTCCTGTGACAGCTTTTCGTATAGGAAACAGTCCTTCATAGAGTCATCTGCCGACCAAATAAAGATGCCATGAAGTTTTCCCTGACGCCTCAGTATGCTGCATGCATCATAGAATCCATGTTTAGGAGACAAGCCACCACTGTTGTCAGTTCCAAAGCTCACTAGAATCTTGCCTCCTTCATAGTTATACCTCTGGGTTTCAAAGTACTGCAGGAATTGAGGAATGGTCGTGCCCTTCGCATAGGCATAAAATTGGAAGTTGACATAGTCAATTAGGTGACCATACTTTCTCCAGAGAGCTAAATAGTGCTCTTGAACTGAATCATCTGCATATGGGGCTATTGACGTGTAAGAGACAACATTATTTTGTTTAAGATAGTACAACAGTCGTCCGATGCACTCAGAGAATGTATCTGGATCTGCATTGAAGTGTTCATAATCTATATCTATTGCATCCAGGTTATATTGTTTCACTATCTTAGTGATTGAATATATTGCATTTCTCACCCAAGAAGTAATTGAAGTGGGAGCAAAGGTTGCATTTTTACCGTTCACTGTATCACCACCGAGACTCAATCCTACCTTAACATTTTTGTACTGGGCCTTGATGGAAGAAACCTGAGAAGGGGTTAGATGATCAGTGTCCCAATAGACCAGAAAGTCACCATTAGTGGGTTCTGGTGATGTTGTGTTTGTGTAGTCTATAGCAAAGGAGAGGAGGAAGTGAAACTCAATATTTGGATTAATTGGGACATCAGAGAATGTGACATTCTTGCCCTCAGCTCCAATGTATTCTCTGAAAACACCAGGGCAGTCTGCTGGATCTGCCTTGGTTGTAGGGGAAATGTTGAAGAGAGCTTGAAGGACAAGAATAGAGATGCAGAATTTGAAGGGCTTCATGCTTTTTTTGAGTTTGAAGGATTCCCTGTACTTCTTGTTGCTATTTAACCAAAGCAAATGTCGATTAAAATACTTCTCCCTCTACAAGGTATTTGTTGTATGCCTCTCCAACTGTCATATAAGATTTAGTTTCTATTTGTATTTTTGTGAGTAATATCTCTTTTGCAGACCTGGTTTTGTAAGCATATATACACTTACAGATTATGTTTCAGCCGGAAGCCAAGCATTATCTTTCTTGGCATTTCTACGGACGGCTTAATTAAATATTCTAGGTAAGTGAAACTCTCTCTCATTAGCTCAAGGTTGACAAGGCATGAATCTCATGTTCGTTTCTATCAACAAGGTCATTCTGCTACACTGATTGTGCTAGGTATGGAGAGGTGTCTTAAAAATGTTCCTAATCAAGTTTTTTAGAATATAAGCTGAGTCGCTCCCAGGGCCTAGCTTAAGTGGCAAAGGGTGGTGGATTTGTGTCTTAGGTCACAGGTTCAAGCCCCCACACCACGCAAAGCAAAGTCCGGTATTTAAGTGGAGAAGGGTAGAGGGGCGGGCCCATTATCCACCGAGTTTCGAAGGCTGCGGTTGGTCCAGAGGATCGGCCCTAGACAGATTTCTCGGTCATCAAAAAAAAAAAAAGAATATAAGTTGAGTCATATATGCATCCACCATTTTGGTGTAGTGTGCATTTACAGATGACATCTTTCTTTCAGGCAAAAGAGTGTTAATTTTTTTTGATGTATTTATTTGGTCTCAAGCAGGCCTTTGACGTTTCTAACAATCTAAAAAGTAGTAATAAATTTACACTTCTAGCAGTCAAAACTACTTGTAACGATTTTGGCGTCTTCAAATTCTGTTGGACTTAATCAGCAGCATTCACTTTCTAGAGACAAGGGCAAACTTGAGTCATGTTGCGTCTGTACCTTCAAATTGTGCTCCAATTTTTTCAGAAAAAAAACTTCATTTGTAGCTGTTTCGTAGCCGTATATTTCTATGTTAATAGAAATGCAAAAATGATAGGATTACCATGGCATTTGCCCAGGAACCTGGGTTTTCAGAAAGGTGAAATGCATATGAAATTTAACTTACTTACCTACTTTGCTAGGGGATACCTCACAACCATCGTTACTCTCTCATAAGAATCAGCCGAGATGATATTGAGTATTGGTTAGTTGACTCAAGTTGATTGTACCATTCCTCAATCTGATCGAATTTGGACAGTTGACATTACAACTTATGGGGTATTGAGTTGTCTTTTTCCTGTTTCTTTTTTTTAAATAGTAGGCCTGAAGAAGTTATTGCACAGGATGGTTCAAAGGCTCATGCATGGACTCTAAGTGGTGGTTTTTCACTTGTATAACACAGTACACAATTTCTTCCTAATTCTCACATGATATATCTTTTAAAGTTAAACCCAGTCGGTCCATTTGCCTGTGTTAGCAAAACAACATTGATACTCAGTTTCTTCATAAATGGAAAATGCTTCTCTAATCTGCTTTATTTGGTGAGAGCAACATTTTAGCTAATATATGCACAGAGTTTTTGCTTGTCTGAGTTTCTGGGTTAGCATAGTCTGACTGCCTTCTTTGAGTTAAAGGAAGAGTTTACTTTGGATGAATATTGGCTCCAAATGCATTGACAATGATGAGGTAGATGAAGAGAAGTCCAAAGGGCTTGGGCAACATATAGGACATATGCTGGTAGAACTGGAAGCTAGTCAATAAAGTTGTATGTTTTACTTACTTTACTCAAGATACTGAAGGGATTGCTTGCTTTTGAAAATGGATATTTCTCAATTGCATATTTTCCAGGTGTCTAATTTAAGGCACAAATTAGGGAAACCAGGTACCTATTAGTATTTACCTTTATATCCACGCATGCTACTGCATTTGAAATATATTTGTACACAAGTAGAGGCATTACAATTACAACGGGTCATAAATGAATAGAACTGAATAATGCTGATGGTCAGTCTAATTGACAGCTTATGCAATTTGGTGAAATGTTAGATCTTAATCCTTTTACAAAGTATTAAAAAAAGTGTTTTCCTGCAAAGAATAAGTTTTATAACTTCTGGGAACTGTAAGTTTGAACTTATTTGCATCAATATCTTGATTGTAAGACCACAGTAAGAGTGCTACCTTAAACATGTTTTATTCCCTAGAATCCTCCAAGATAAAACATAACATTCTTCTGCTTTAATTTTATCTTTTGTCATGGCCTACAAAAGATTATCTTAAATGGTTGCAAGAAATTCAAATTGAACTTGCTAAGAGATCCTGTGACAGCTTTTCATAGATAAAATGATCCTTTTTAGAGTCATCTGCCGACCAAATAAAGATACCATGAAGTTTTCCTCGACTCCTTAGTATGGTGCATGCATCAAAGAATCCATGTTTAGGAGACAAGCCACCAATATTATTAGTTCCAAAACTCACAAGAATCTTGCCTCCTTTATAGTTACTGCTCTGGGTTTCAAAGTATTGCAGGAATTGAGTAATGGTTGTGCCCTTTTCATAGGCATAAAATTGGAAGTTGACATAGTCTATTAGATGACTGTACTTTCTCCAGAGTGCTAAATAGTGCTCTTGCACTGTATCATCTGCATATGGTGCTATTGATGTGTAAGAGACAACATTATTTTGCTTAAGATAGTACAACAGTCGCCCGATGCACTCGGCGAATGTATCTGGATCTGCATTGAAATGCTCATAATCTATATCTATTGCATCCAGGTTATACTCTTTCACTATCTTGCTGACTGAATATATTGCATTTCTCACCCAAGAAGTAATTGAAGTAGGAGCAAAGGTGGCATTTTTACCATGCACTGTATCACCACCGAGACTCAATCCTACCTTAACGTTTTTATACTGGGCCTTGATGGAAGAAACCCGAGAAGGTGTTAGGTTGTCAGTGTCCCAATAGACCAGGAAGTCACCGTTAGTGGGTTCTGGTGATTGTGTGTTTGTGTAGTCTATAGCGAAGGAGAGGAGAAAGTGAAATCCAACATTTGGATTAATTGGGACATCAGAGAATGTGACATTATTGTATAGAGCTCCAATATATTCTCTGAAAATCCCAGGGCAGCTTGCTGGAACTGCTTCAATTGTAGTGGAAATAGTCAAGAGAGATTGAAGGACAAGAATAAAGATGCAGAATTTGAAGGGCTTCATACTTTCTTGGAGTTTGAAGGATTCCTTGTACTTCTTATTGATATTTGACCAAAGTAAATGCCGATTAAAATACTTGTCCTTTGACAAGGCATTTGTTAGATTGTTAACCAGACCATCATTTAAGGCTTAATTTCTGTTTGTTCTTTTGTGACTAACATTTCTTTTGCAGACCTGGTTTGGTAGTTGGTGAACATCAGTATATATAAAAGATTATGTCTCAGCTGGAAGCTTGGCATTGTTCCTCTTGGCATCTTCTACAGACTGCTTAATTTAAATATTCTTAGGTAAGTGAAACTCCCTTTTCGTGCCTTAAGGTTAGGTATTAGTAGATGTCTTAAAAATGTTTAAAATAAACTATTCTAACCAAGTTGTCCGGAGCATAAGTTGAGTCATATGTGTATCTGCCGTTTTTGTGTAGGGTTCATTTTTAGTTATCATCTTTTTTTCATGCTAAGGAAATACCTGATATTTTCAAGTAATTCTAGATCTTTGTATCAAGCAGCTTTTAACGTTTGCAACAATCTAAAAGGTAAACCATGGAAAGTAGGCGAGCTTTTTTCTCCTTTAAATTGTGTTGGATCTGGTCAGCAGGATTTGCTCTTTAGAGCACGAATGCAAACGAGTCATTTTGCAGTTGTCTCCTTCAAACTGTGTACCAAATTCTGCAGAAAACGCACACTTTATTTGGTGTCGTTTTGTACCCAACAATCTGTGTTCATAAGATCATAAAAAATTATAGGATCCATGGTATTGGGCCAGAAAACTGGGTTTTTGAAAGGTAAAACTAATGGGTTTGCGTTCAGATGAACTCATAACATATACACTACATCTGCCCCTGTATTAAGGAGTGGTTCTTAGGCACAAGTTAATACTAGTATCTTTCCTCAATCTGATCCAATTTGGACAGTCGTATAGACAACTCTGGAGTAAATGTTAACTCCATATTACAGCTTTTTTGCCTCCTCTCGCCAAGTGTTGGCAAATGAGACAGTAAGAAAAAAAGGGTAGCCTGGTGTACTAAGCAGGGGCGGATTTAGGGGGGCGGTAGGGGGTTCATTTGAATCACTGTATATATAAGGCAAAATCTGTTTTTTACCTCTATATATTAAGTTTTGAACCCCCTTAACATAACTCAGAAGTGTAGTTTAGTGGTCAGGGAGTTCAAAACTTTGATAAGGTCATAGGTTCAATTCCCACTAGCTACAATTTTTTTTTTTTGAACCCCATTCATGGAGATCCTGCCTCCGCCACTGGTACTGAGCTCTTGCTATGCGCGGGATCCGGGGAAGGACCGGACCACAAGGGTCTATCGTACGCAACCTTGTTTGTTGTATTTCATTTCGGGAAGAAGGATTCATTTATTTGAGGCAAATAAATGCTAATCTTCGTAGTGACACAAATGCAAACAATGGAATATTTACTTTTCTAATTAGTTTTTCTCATGAGGCCATATTTATTTTTCAGAGATAAAATCAATCAACTAGCACTTGGTCTCAAACTAGTTAGGTAGACATAATGAATTCTCTATGTCCATTTTCATTATAGTAGAATCATCTTTATGTTGCCTATCAACATACTGTAACTTTCTTTCTTTATCCGAGTTTGAAACTGATTACATTTTCACATAAACAAAGTTTCTTCGATACAAAATTTAAAAAAAAAGTCCTTTTATAATATTTTAAGGGCAGGAGCGCTCTTTCCCTTTCACCAGTACTTACTATAAGGGGTGGGGCAACTGGTTAAAACGTCTGGATCTGCATAGTAGCCTGTTCACCCAAGCTTATTATTTATAGTTTCTTCTGTCTAAATTTTCTTTATCCCTTTATTAAATATTTATCAGATGAAACTGAAAGTATTGAGTTAAAGGATCTCTAAAGATTGCTTCAAGATTTAATTAGTCGCCAGAATCTATACTTTATCTTAGAAAGCAAATGAAACAAGAAGATTATTAAAAAGATGGTTATTATCTTCAAGTAATCAAGACATCCAAGAATATTTCCTTTTTGTTCATATGAAGCAAAGAATGAGTATCAAACAGATAGTACTTCTTATATAAAATTATATATGTGTGTGTTTAAGTGCTTCATTTTAATTTTCTATCAAACCTCAGAGATCAAGCATGATGTTAAGGAAGTTTGGAACATCAATTTTCATCCTGAGTTTCATCTTTCTTGCTTTAGGGAAAGAGGTTTCAATCAAGGCGACAAGTGAGAGCTTTTCAACAAAGAAGAAGGTAGGAGCATTTATTAGTACTTTCACAATTTGAAGATTCATATGAATTTGTTTAAGGAATAACTTTTATACACTGGGCAATCCGATGCACAAAGCATCTCGTATTCATGCAGGGTCCGGAGAAGGGTCGTACCTCATAGGGTGTGATTTAGACAACCTACAGTATTAGAGTTTAACTTTTGCGCTCGACAATTTGTAATATTGTTTTACGCCATTGGTAATTAAGTTACCATTGTTCTAGGCCCTTTACTTTCATTACATTGATGTGGATCTAGGGGCGTAGGGACGTTGCTTGAAACGGTGTCATGTGACACCGCTTCGTCAATTTTTTTTAATAATCTGCATGTATAAATAATAAATAAAATTAAAATATTGGGTATAAATATAAAAATGACACTGCTTGTCATTACACTAATTTGTTCAGTTGTTCACTTCGTCAAATATTAACACTGCTTATAAAAATTCCCCGCGTACGCCATTGTGTGGATTGCCACGTGAAATAACAGTTGAACTTTTTCATACATTTGTAATTCGTGGTCTAACAATTAGACAACAACTTTGCTTCGAACATAGGAGTAACAAATTTGTAGCAAGCATGATTTTGTAACAAGAAAAATACATAGATTAAGCAAATATGTTATAACATGTTAAGTTACACTGAAAATGCAAAAGTAATTCTGTCGTACTGTTAGTATATATAACTTAAACCCCAAAAAATAAAGATCCTGTACATCATCACTTTTCGCTTTACTGAATCCGTAACACAGTAATGTTGCAAATTACTAAGTTGGTTTTACTGATAATTGCAGGAGAAATGTACCTATTTTGTGACAATAGAGACAACATGTACAAAGGGTGCAGAAACCTCAAACCATGTAAGCCTAAGGTTTGGTGATGAAAAATCCAATGACATTTTAGTGCACCATTTGAATTCCAAGCATTTGAGAAGGCTTGATCCATTGGAGCCACAAGTTCTTGATGATATTCCCAGAAAACCATTTCAAGCTTGTATTACAGATCAGTTTCAAGTCACTGCTCAATGTGTTGAAACGCCAATTTGCTATCTTTACCTTAAATTGGCTGGAAGTGATGACTGGCGTCCTGGTTTTGCTCAAGTTCAAGTACTAGAAGGGCCTCATTTTAGCTCAAATACATTCTATTTTCGACGATATTTGCCTCGTCGAGTATGGCACGGATTGAACTTGTGTGAAACACAGGTCACACCTTTTGGAGTAAAGCTCAAGAGGAATGTATTTGGAAATAGAGCTCCATAAGCCTTTCTGCCCTGTACAGCAGCGGCTAAATTAGCATACGCAAGATCTCGTGTAAGTGGTAGTTTATTAAAGAGGAATGTATGTTCTTGTTTAGGGCGGTACATGTTCTAAGATTTTACTTTTCTCAGGTTGATGTTTATTTTTATTATTTTGTAAGCGAAAATAATTTATATATGTATTTGCGCGAGCAAGAAAGTATGAGATGACGCTCCTGGGTGTCTTCGCCATTCAGGGTTGAAGCTATGTGTAGTTAGAGGTGTTAATCGGGTGGGCCGGGCCGGGTTGGGTAGGGAAAAATGTGAACCGCACGGGTTACGAATCGGGCCGGTTACGGGTTGAGGCTTAACGGGTTTAACGTGTTCGGGTTCATCCGGGTAAAAATTAAACCGTAAGGGTTACGTGTAAACCGGGCCGGGCCGGGCCGGGCCGGGTTAACAGTAAATTTTTTTTTTCACTTTTTTTTGTATTTGTTAGAATTATCGTAAAAATATAAACAAAGAAAAAACTTATAAAAATAGTGTTTGAATAAAGGATACAAAGACTTTAAAATTCTTATATTTGAATATATCATTAAGAATTTACTTATAATTTGCAAGTTCAAAACTTCAAACTTGCAAATTAAAGTTTACATTTAATACTTCAAATTAAAGTTTAAACTTGTATTTATACGTCTAATAATATTAAAATAACAAACTAAAACATTAAGCATAAATGNATAATATTGAAATAATAAACTAAAACATAAAGCATAAATGCATAATACGTCTAATAATATTTAAAAAAAAAAACAAAAAAACAAAAAAAAAATGTAGCCGTTAAACCGGGCCGGTCCGGTTCCGGTTTTAACCGGTCTGGGCCGGTCCAGTTACGGGTCAACCCGGCCCGTTTTCCACCCTTATGTGTAGTCAAGGTTGGTCAACTGAACATTCTTCGCCCAAAAATTATACTCTGTATATAGGGTAAAATATTATTTGTTATGATAAAAAAATAGACTTTGAACACCCTTGCATAGCCCATTGGCAAAGAGTGATCAAATTTTGAATATCCTTATTGAATTTTCTGGCTTCGCGGCCATTGGTCCGAGGACATTAATATGCAAGTGAAGCAAAAAAATTTGAAACAATTGATAATTTATTATGAGTAATTTAATTCAGACATAGGTTTGCCTTTTGAAACTGACATTAATTTGGTGTCGCATTCAAAAAATATTTCATGTTTATTAGTTGTTTGATATTCTGGCTACTACTTTCTCTTCTTTTCCACTTTTGTTGCCCTCTTTTTGTTAAGATATCGCAGTTATAATTTGTGAAAATTTAAAACTATGCAAACAAATTTTTGAGAAAAGATCTTGCATCCAAACTATTGAAAGAATCAACAACCACAATCTCACAAGCGAAGTTTGGAGAAGATAGTATGTACACAAATTTTACCCTTACCTTGAGAACAAAGAGACTGTTTCCGATTGACCCCGACTTAAGAAAAATGAAAAGTAAAGCAATAACAACAAGCAGTGCAACAACAAAATAATTAAATAACAAGTGGAATGATCAATAATAGGCTAACTACGAATACTAACGGTAAGGTGAAAGAATCAATTAAACTATTGAAAGAATCAATTAGACAAAATTTTAAAAATAAAAAAGAGCTGCTAATAGTAACGGATTCGAGCGGTAGAAGCAACCTATAAATGTTTGCATTAGGGTAAATTGTCTATGTCATACCCCTTTCCCGGACTCTACGTGAAGCTTTATGCACCGGGGAGCTTTTTTTCTTTAACCAAAAACAACTAATTTATCATCTACGGGATCCCAAGGGAACCAAAACAACTGATAAATTATCACTACTGCCTCCTAAAAATGCTTTCAGAATGAGGTCTTTGGCCAATATTGATGTATCTGAATAGTCCTCTGCTTCATTTGGAAAATCACAAACTTTTTGTGGACTTAAACTTTCAAATATTCCATCAGATGACACCACCAAAAACTCATCTTTTGAAGTTAAATTTATCCAATCAGTCACCTCTGGAGTAGCTATTATTCCATTATTTTTTCAAAGGAACATCACCAATAGCTCGAGTCATAGGAAAATGGCCATTGAGCAAAGGAACATCATTAATCGTTCGACGGAATATACCTCCAGACGCTTCAATTCTAGCCCTCTCGTCCAACCTTAGCGCGTTATGATCTCTTGTCAATTCCTTAACGAGATCACCATTTTGAGAGCAAATAAATGCCTTTGAATCGCCAACATTAGCAACTAAAACATGATTGTTATATATAAGAGCAACAACTGCAGTAGATCCTGCATAAAGTTCACGTTGGATGGCAATCTTGGAAAATTCTGCATCAATTTCCTCAATGGTTTATACTAAAGAGGATTTTAAAAAGTCCATAAATACTTCATGACTATGGTAATTCTTAAGGTGAAACTTAAACTTTTCTAAAAAGAGTTTTGAGGCCATTTCACTAGCATATTCTCCAATATGACCATCAAATACTGCCACAACACCAATACTTACCTCTTTGCGCCCCAAAAAAGGAATTTTAAGATCAAGATCGCATGTTATTCGATCTTCTTGATATGGTCTTCTCCCTTTGTTCGAGACAAAGTGACAATTTTTGGTTGGAATTGGCTTTGTTTTTTGTGGAACAATTTTTTCTTTAGGTTTAGGTACCTTAAGGTTCATAAAAGTTCCAATGAGGCAGGCAATAAAAATTCCACATATGATAATACTCATCATCTTCCAAGATCCGACTTCTTGTTTCTTGTTTGAATTGGGAATAACGTCGCGACGTCGGGCCTTCTCTATGAAGGAGCCTAGAACAATATTGAATATCAATAGCGGACTCAGAATTTTTTAAGGTCATAATAAAATATAAGTGCACAAAATATGAATATAGTACACTAAGCCAAAAAATTCTCAAGGAAAAGGAGAGGCAAGAACCCTAGCGGCTGTTACCTTATAAGTGCAGAATTCCCAGTATTTGACTATACTAAGGTGGATGTTTTTTTTTTTTGAAAGAAAATTATACTGCCAGTGTTTTAAAATAGTTAAAAACTTACGTGCACACAATATTTATATTAAACCAATAAATGCACGACACGTATCTTACACATACACACCTTAATCATGGCTAAATTATATGCAAAACTTCAACCATTAACTACTACAATTAAATTACCACAGTTAAATAGCTTGGTTAGGTTAAAGCCGAAGCCGCTTTTAGTTTGATTCTGTATCTCCTAAGATAATTCGTATGGATTTAGGATTCTCAATAAGAGTTGCTATAATAGTGACTTCGATAATTATACGCATACACGTTCAAAAGAAAGAGATGTCTTTGATTTGCAAGGAGTTTTTAATTAACCATATCTTATACATGTGAATTCCGAGTGAAAGATAATATGCAAAACAGGTTTTTAATTAGAACAACGATCTTGTATCCAACTATTGAAAGAATGAAATAATAATAGACAAAAATAAAAATGAGGCCACGAAACCAATGGTAAATAGGCTGCATCAGGGATTAAAGCTATATCCTAATTCCAATTCTACTTTACATCTTGTAGAATATCCAATTTAAAATTTGTGATCCTTGCTTTAAGAATTAGATATGTATAGATAATTTAAATTTCTATACAATTTCTACTTTAAGGAATAGTCTAGAGAGACAGATTTGTGATCATTGCTTTGACATAATATTAAATATGGCTAGAGAATTTATTTTTATTTATTTAAATCCTTAATGCAACTGATAAATGATGAAAAGTGCATGTTTTTGAGTATGTTTGCATATTATTTTTTATGCGAGTTGCGGCCTTGCGGGATATTACATGTTTATAAACATATGATATGCTCATTACGTGTTTATTGTGTATAAGAATGGGTTTGGATGGAAGTTGGCAAAAATAGAAAGATTTAATGCAAAAAGAATTTGAGTTGCAAGAGCTGGGAGCGTGCCACAATTGGTGTATTGCATGAAAGGTAGGCGCAAAATGGCTTAGGAAGTGAATCAAAATCAGTGAAGTACGATACTTTGACACCAATCCCTAACACGCGAAAGAAACAAAGAAGAAAAAAGCTGGGTGCGTGCCTAGGGGTCGCGCGTTGCACCGACCCCCAGCACGCGACTCAACTTCCCCTTTTCGAAATACGAGAGCTCAAGGTGCCCCATAGAAACCCTAATTGATATATTACATTATAAAAAGTCCTTTTGAGGGGAGAGACATTACTTTAGGGTTAGATAACACCTAAGGAGGCGAGAACGAGCTAGCAGCAAGGAGGAAGATTCAACCACGAGTTTTTCCCCTTCTTCTTCCTATTTTTCATTATTGGTTATGAATTCTAGTATTGTAGTTTTACATACTATTATGAATAGATAAATTATTATCTTGGATTTTGATGGAGCCTTTTGGAGGATGGATTCTTGTTACGTTTTTATATAATTGAACCCTTGAATTTCTCTAATTGTTAAACTACGTGCTTATTTCAGTTGATTGAAGAGCTCTCAATTAACTGTGCATATTTAGTGTGTATTTCTTAAAACAGGGTACACATTTATATAGTTGTTGAACAAAATCACTCTTAACATATGTGAGAAATCAATACGATTAGAAATAACGAAACCTTGGTGTGATGTTAGTGAGCGGTGAACTAGTGCAGCTAGCTTAGTTCGAGAGAATATGTCTAGTAAATTGTGGTAGTTGCTCGAAAGAGAATTACAACACCTGAAAAGCTCACGACTAGTAGATAACACTTAGGGGATATTATAGGATATGTAGCGGGAAGGATTGTGATGACCCGATAGGTCATCTTATGTTTTAGAACCAAACTCTGCGCTCTGAAGACTTAAATAGCTCATATTAGCCCTCCTCAATTTGCATGCGCAGTCTGGATACTTTTTTCGGAAAGTTTTTATGTTAAAAACTGAGAAAAATATAAATTTTTTGCCTTAAAATCCATTTGAGTTGACTTCGGTCAACGTTTTGGGCAAACGGAATCGGATTCATGTTTTGACGGTCCGTTGGGTTAGTATTGTGATTTGGGACTTGGTCGTATGCCCGGAATTGAATACGGAAGTCCCTAGCCCGAGTTATCGCATTTTGTTGAAATTTGAAAGTTTAAAAGCTTAATGACTTTGAAAGTTTGACCAATGTTTGACTTTATTGATATCAGATATGTATTTTGGTTTCGAAACCCGGTATAGGTCCAATTATTTATGACTTGTCTGTCAAATTTGGTGAGAAACGGAGTTGGTTTGACGTGATTCGGACGTACGGTTGTTGAAATAGAAGTCATGAGTTTTTTTGAAAATTCTCTTTGATTTGATGCTCAATTCGTAGTTTTAGATGCTATTTTGACGATTTGGTCGCGCGAGCAAGTTTTTATGATGTTTTTAGACTTGTGTGCATATTTGGTTAGAGCTCCGAGGGATCAGGTGAGTTTCAGATAGGCTAAGAAGTGAATTTGGACATAAAAACATTGCTGGTGTGCTTCAGTTCTGGTGCAGGCCTCATACCTCGCAATTGCGAGGTCATGCTTCACATTTGCGACCTTTGCTAGGTTCACATTTGCGAGCAACTCCTCGCATTTGCGAAGAGTAGCTGGGGCACCTCAAGTTCGCATTTGCAAAGTGGGGCAGGGAGGTACAGTGATCGCAATTGCGATCAAACGGTCGCATTTGCGGAAGATCAAATGTTCGCATTTGCGAACAAATAATCACAAATGCGATGACAGCAGGAATGGGAGAACTTCGCATTTGCGACTGTTCTTCGCATTTGCGGGGTTCACATAGCTAAAAAAATGGGATTTTCTCTCATTCTTCACATTTTCAAGACAAGAAAACCCTAGAGGCGATTTTCCCAAGCACCCTTCTTCCCCAAATCATTGGTAAGTGATTCTAATCCATTTTCTTTCAATCTTTCACTATATTTCCTAATATTTTAACCTAAAATCTAGTGTTTTTATGGTGAAAATTGTGGGTTTGAGTAGATTAGGGATTTTTGTAAAATTGGGATTTAGACCTCAAATTGAGGTCGGATTCCAAAACAAGTTACATAATCAGACTCGGAGGTGAATAGGTAATCGGTTTCTGGTCCGAATTTCGGGTTTGGACCAAGCGGGCCCGGGAGTTGACTTTTGTTGACTTTTTCAATAATGACCTAAATGGAATCCTTTGCAATCGTGGGTAGTTCCTAAGACTTAATTTGAATTGTTTGGTTGGTAATTTGCTAGATATTGTTGGTTCAGAGGCTCGTTTGAAAGGAAAAGCTGTGATTGAGCATTGAGTGATCTTTGGAGCGAGGTAAGTATTGAGTCTAACCTTGACTTGAGGAAATTAGGAACCCTCGAACTATGAGCTATGTGAATTTCATGTGAGCGGCGTATATGCGAGATGGCGAGTGCTTATACGCCACCAAATTTCTTGTTTACCCTGATTTTCCGTTGTTCTTTAATTATATCCTTCCATGCCTTAAATGTTATATGCCCTAAATGCTTTCCATGCTCACTTGCTACTTGTTAACCGATATCTTCTCCTGTTAATGATGTTATATCTTTTCATTGTTTCATGATTCCCTGCTATTTTCTTAAACTGACTTACTTGCACCTTCTAATTTTCGATTACTGGACTGATCTCGCTGTGTAGTATTACTTATGTAGATTCCTATGTTGTACAAGGTTTTTTTGGTTCAATATGGTATTTATTGATCGTAAAGGTTTTCGCGGTTTGAATTATTAATTTGACTGTGCACGTTGAGTATTTGGTACTGATATGGTGGGATCGGGTTGCACGCCGCAATATGTAAAATAAGGGTGGATTGATATGGGGTGAATTTTTACTATAAGGTGAGATCGGGTTGCACGCCACAACATGTGTAATAAAGGTGGACTATTACGGCGAAATAAGGGTGAATTATGACACTGATATTGTTATATGATAGGATCTGATATATATATATATATATATATATATATATATATATATATATATATATATATATAATTAATTTATTGTTGTTAATGTTGTTACGGTAAAATAAGGGAGAATTATGTAATGTACGGTGGGATCCGGTTGCGCACCGCAATAACCTATGTGTTTTTATTTCCTTGAGTTGTGTCATTCTTATGGTATTTTCATCTGAACTCTAAGGATTGGTAATTCAGAACGTCATTGACTTATTTCTTGAGGTTATAGCTATTATTTTCAATTTGCTGCCTTATTTTGTTCTTTATTTCTTTTTATGTCTTTATTATATACTGCGTAAAGGTTGTAGTATGAGTGACCTGCCTTAGCCTCGTCACTACTTCGTCGAGGTTAGACCTGACACTTACAGAGTACATGTGGTCGGTTGTATTCATACTACACTCTGCACTTCTTGTGCAGACTTTGGTACCGACCCTGACTGTTTGTGAGGCGTAGTAGCTTGGATTTGCTCATTGTAGACTCGAGGTAGATCTGCTGGTCCCCTTCTATTTTCCCTATTTTACTGTTTCTTATCGTTCAAAACAGTTGTATTTCTTTCAGACCTTATTTGTAGAAAATCCTAGAAGCTCGAGAGTTGTGACTCCAGATCCAGATTGAAGTAAATATTATGGGTATTTATATTATTCCGCACTCGATTTATTTCATTTTGGCTTAATTGACTTTATTCATTGAAATTCAATAATAATTGGCTTAACGGTTCTCTAACGTTGGCTTGCCTAGCAAGTGAAATGTTAGGCAGCATCACGGTCCCGAAGGTGGGAATTTCGGGCCATGACAAGGATTCTGATAATCGGAAAAATCATAACTCTAGGACTTTTTAATTTTGTCTTCAACTAGTCTCTTTAGTTGATAAATTTCTACTACTACTTTTTTTTTTTTTTTTATAATCATTAGTTAATTAGTTTGAGTACCTTAGAAGTTATTCGAGCTTGTCTTCTTGGTGATATTGAATAGTTATAGCGAAACCTTAGGTATCTGTGGGATTCGACTCCGGACTCTTAGACTGGATTATAGTTGCAGCAACCGCTTATTCTTTTTACGACTACAATTGGGCATGATCAAATTTTCGCTCGGGGACCTAACCGTGTAGTTGTAGTTGTATATATTGCTAGATTTCAAGTTTGAACTATTATTTTTTTATTTTTTATTATATTCTACTTGTTGATTTGAGAAACATGACATCTTGGAATTATGGAGTTTCGGTGTTGGTAATTCTGCTTTTGATCCTCATACATATTGTGAAGGAAATCACTTGTGGGACAAATACCAAAATATTTCCGAGAACGAGTTATGTGCACCAACTCAATCTTATGTGTGAAATGTGTGTGATGTGTGTGGTGGTCAAGATGTGTTACTTTTATGGTTGTGCTTGTATTCCTTATCCTCTCCCAAACCCGTATTATGATGGTTCTACTTTTTCTTGTGAAGTTAATAGGAATAAAGAACCAGGGAAAGCTAGTATAAAAGAGATCAAAGATATGTTAAAGTGTCTTCTTGGTGATATTCAACAGTTTTAGCTAAACCTTAGTTCTGTGTGGGATTCGACTCCGGACTCTTACACCGGATTATATTTGCAGCGACCACTATCCTTTTTATGACTAGAGTTGGACGTGATCAAACTTACTACCGTTGCCGGGGAAAATAGAAAAGCAAGAGGCAACTATTCACAACTTGGAGGCTCAAGTGAGTCAACTGGTTGAAGCTTTTAATGCTCTTGTGGATAGTAGCCAAAAAGAGCGCGGATTAGATGCATAAATTATGGTGCCAATGGAAGGTCCATAGTAGAACACCAACACTCTAATCAGCTAGAATGCGACGATGTCAATGATGAAGAAATGATACTAGAGTCAGGCAAGGATAATGAGGATAAGAATTTAGTAGCCTCTATTATAATTTATATCGAGGAGGCTGGAAATCTTGAAGTTCAAGTATTTGAGAGTATTGAACCTCATTCCAAACACTTCTCCACATTATGTTGGGATAGTGAAATGAGAATTAATCCTTATGAGCATAAAAAGGAGTCAAGGGAAGAGGTAGATGAGCCTTATATTTTAAAAGATTTAACACCGTCTAGGCAAGGTGACACTCCTCGGTCGAGAGCCAAAAAATGCATAAGAATTTATTTAATTTTTGGCTTGCGAGAATTTATACCGCCACAAGAGCATAATCACAAGCTTGAATCAAAATTTGAGATTCAATTCATAAGCTCGAGGTGGAGGCAGAAAGTGATTCACGTCGTGCCGCGACGTTAATCAGGCAATTGTTGGGAGGCAACTCGACTTTACTGCTTTATTTTATTTTTGATATTTAGTATTATTTCTGGTTTTATAGAAGTAGGAGCATAAGAAGCAAAGTCAGTAGAAGGAATCAAAATAAAGCAAGATTGCTAGTGATATGGTACATTTGTATTGGTCTAGCCGCAAAAAGAAGGCCAAGTTCAGGAAGCAAAGATCAATTGGTAAGATGGATGCTGAGGAATACATTGCAGGCCACTTAAAAAGAAATCAAAGAGCTCCAAATAACAACTAGTTTATAGTAAGTGATAAATTATTCTGATATCTTCTTTATTTAATATTTTTGTCTAATCTTTGTTCCTGTCATTCTTCATCATCTCATTTGCATATGGTAGGGAAGTGTAAAAGTTTTTGTTCTTGCTGTGGAGATATGGCCCTTGAGCCAAACTCAACTCCGAAAGTTAACTCATGAGTAGGGGTGGGTGTTCAGATTAGATATGGGATTTTCGATTTGGATTTTTGATTTTCGGATTGAAGAATGATAATCCAAATTCAGTCTAAATAAGTTCGAATTGGAATGAATTTTTTAAGTTCGGTTTCGGATTAATCGTTTTGGATATTATGGATTTACGGCTTTTGAGTGTATAAGTTGAGATGTTTCTACTTTTTACAAAAATGAATATCTAAATAAAGTCCTCATGTTAAATTGCCTGACAAAATCTCTCATTCTTGTTGCAATCATCCAAATAAAGTATTCAAGTAATGAAATTATTATTAAAAAAATACAATAGAGATACTAATACGGCAGATAAGAAGTAGCAATGGTAAAATCATGTCCAAATAAAAAGTATTCTGACAATAACTTAATAATTAATATTGAATATATGATATAATATCTAGTGGGTAGGTTATTGAAGTTATTACTATTGATATGGATAGTGGACTAATAGCCTCTTTGGCCAAGCTTCTTTTGAGGTAAATTTTTTCCCCCCCTAAAATTAAGATGTTTGACCAAGCTTTTGAAAAGAAAAAAAAGTATTTTTGAGGATAAGCAGAAGCAGTTTTGGAGAAGCAGAAAAAAATAGTTTCTCTCCAAAAGCACTTTTTTGAAAATTATTTTCGAGAAAAATACACTAAGAAGCAGTTTTTTAAAGATTGGCCAAATACTAATTGCTGTTCAGAAGTGCTTTTCAAATTAATTAGCCAAACACAAACTGCTTTTCACTAAAAATACTTTTGAGAAAAAATACTTCTCAAAATAAACTGATTTTTGTAGCTTGGCCATACGGGCTATAATATAATGTATAAAATTCTTGGATTTTCGGATATCCAAAAATCCGAAGTACTAAATCCAATATCCAATCCAAAATCAAAAGATTTTAAAATTAAATTCAAAATCTAATCCGTAATCCGAAAATTCAAACCAAAAATCCAAAAACTTCGAATTTCGGTTTGGATTTCGGATTTGCCCAAACTATGCCCATCCCTACTCATGAAAGGAGAATCGCCTAAGACCAAATAAGGAGACCAGAACGCGTTTCCTTAACTAATATAGAGACTTAACACTTGTAACATAAGAAAGGTGATTCTCTATTCTTTGCAATAGATTTGCTGTTTTCTGTTGCCTATAGAACCAATTCAAAGCCTAAGTCATGTATATGAGGTTTGAAAGGTTGATGTGATGAACAAGTGTACTAGAACTGGGGCTTTATGTCCAATTTTGGATGAGAATTGTTCTGTTTTTTCTTTCAAGCTGTAATTTTTTCAGTTAGTAATAAATAATATTTAATTACCAAATAAAGTGCTGGAATTCCATCACTAAGCGCTTTCATATAAGTAAATAAATCAACACATCTATTATTATAATAACTAATACGTAATTAAAATGATTACACATTGAAGATAATTATTTGAAGGTTGTTACTTATTAAAGCTTAACAGTTAAAAAATTAGATTCACCTCATCAATAAATATTAGAAGTACTTTATAACTAATTACCTGGTGAAATGAAGTCCAATTATTCCTATAAGTTTACTCACGATAATTGCTTAAGCTCAATTAAATAGAAAATATTAATGGATTTGGTTAGAATTCTTGCACTTCCAAAATGGTATAGTTGATGGCTCGAGCCCCTTGAAGGAGGCCTTTTAGCCTTCCACCTAAGCGGTGCAGAAAAGACCCAAAGTCAATCTTAGGGAACAATGAAGCTTTGTAGGATATTTATGTCGAAGTGTATGTAGTTCATAGCCATATCCATTTTACCGAGAATATCCTCGAGACAATGCCCAAATTGTTATGTCTTTCTTTAATTGTAATAGGGGTGGATATCGGCCGGTTCGGTTTGATTTTGTAGAATTTCGGTTCGATTAATTCAATTTTTGGTTTGTGCTTTTAATAACCAAAACTGAACCATAATAACTTCGGTTCGGTTCGGTTCGATTTTCGGTTTCAAGCCATGACAAAAATAGTACGAAACAACGAAAATAGAGTACTTTTTGCCGCCGATACAAGTGCTTCTACTGTCTTCAACAAACCCATATACGTGTATATATCTTTAGAAAAATATACATAAAATACGGAACATATATTTTTCGTTCATACATAAAACAGATGATGCAAGTGCTTCTACTGTCTTCGAGAAAATTCCAACCTCTCTACGTTCTTCAAATTCATATAATTCCCTTTATGATAATCCCTTGACTGAGCTAAGACAAAACAGAAGCAGCAGCAGTGGCAGTGGCAACACTATAGGAGAAGCATTGGGTATCTTTTTGCTCCAGAACCGACACATTATCTCTTAATCTTTCATTTAGAGAACTATTTCAATAAGCTCTCGCGGTCATCAATTGTGTTGGAGCACATAGCAAATATGTTTTTGCTTTGGTGCATCCTGGATGATGAAATTCGAACGTTCAGCAATGCAGATGAAAAACTGTTTGATTTTGTCTATTTCCTATACACGGTACACATATTGCTAAAAAGAATATCCAACATGTACTATTAGCTAATAAACTATATTAGTGATGGTGGAAATAACAATCTTATAATGTGATTTTGCTCCAAGGCTAATGCACAAATACATTGGCTGTTTTGACACTTGTTTCTTTATCGTTTTCTCTGTATTCTGTCTCGTCTCTTCTCGAAATTCTATCAAACACTAAATGATGTTTTTACAAGATGTTCGAATAGTTTAGTAGGGTCGACCAACAAGGTAGCATAACTCCTTTTCCATAAGCATTACTTTCCTAGGTATCTGGTCCGATTAACGCACCACTGAACCAGCTAGAAGCAAGTAATTTGATAAGACGTCAGATTGCATATTATTTCTTACGAGAGTTTCGGGAGATTACATGATTTATAAACATAAAATATGCTCATTACATATTTATTCTGTATAGGAATAAATTTGGATGGAAGTTGGCAAGAATTGGATGATTTAATGCAAAAAGAATAGACATGTAAGACCTAGGAGCGTGCCACAATTGGTACATTGCATGAAGGTAGGCGCGAAATGGACTAGGAGATGAACAAAAAACAACAAAGTATGGAGGTTGGCACTGGACCTGGCACGCGAAAGAACAAAGAAGAAAAAGAAATAACTGGGAGAGTGCTAGAAGTACGCGCATTGCACCAACTCTAGCACGCGACTCAGCGTGTCCTTTTTGAATTAGGAGAGATTTAGGATGCCCCACATCAACCCTAATTGATATAAATACATCATAAAGCGTCCTTTTGAAGGGGGAGACACTACTTTAGGGTATAACAACACCCAAGGAGGCAAGGATACGCTAGGAGCGAGGAGGCAGATCTAACCACAAGTTTTTCCTTCCTCTTCCTATTTTTCATTGTTGATTATGACTTTTAGTATTCTAGTTTTACATACTATTATGAGTAACTAATTTATTATCTAGAGTTTTGATGGAACCTCTTGGATGATGAATTCTTGTTATGTAATAATATAATTTAACCTTTGAACTTATCTATTTGTTCAACTACGTGCTAATTTCAGTTGATTGAATGACCATCGATTAACTGTGCCTATTTATTATGTGCTGCTTGAGAAAGGATACATATTTAGGTGGTTGTTGAACAACGCCACGTCTAAGGTATATAAGATATAAATACGGAGGTTTTAAAAGTGGGATTAGAGATAACGAAGCTTTGACGTGATCATCATGAGTGGTAAAAAAATGGGAGCTAGCGTAGTTCGAGAGAATATGACTAGTATATTATTGTAGTTTCTCGAGAGAGAATAATTATGATAAGCCGAGTGCTCATGATCAGTAGAGAATACTTAGGCAAATTATAGAAGATGTAGCGGGAAGGATTCTGACAATTGAGGAAATCATAAACTAGACCTCCTTAATTTAGTCTCTAACATTTAGTATCTTAGTTGCTAATTTACTATTTTAATTTATTAATTAATTAGTTAGATATAAGAATCTTAATATTTATAACTTAGCCTTATTGGTGATATTAACAATTATAGCGAAACCTTAGTTCTCTATGAGATTCGATTCCGGACTTTTAGACCGGATTATATTTGTAGCGACCACTTATCCTTTTTAGGATTAGAGTTGGACGTGATCAAATTTTGGTGCCGTTGTCGAGGAACTAACGGTGTAGCTATATGTATACATATTGCTAGGTTTCAAGTTTAAACTTTTGTTTTTGTTTTCTTGTATTTGATTCTTTTTAATTTTTGTTTTACTTGTTAATTTGAGAAAATCGTGGAATTATGAGACTTTTGATGTTGGTAATTTTACTGTTGATCATCCTTGTGTGTATTGTGAAGGAAGCCATCTATGAAAAAATTGTCAAAATATTCCCGAGAGAGAGTTTTGTGGACCAACTCAATCCTATGTGTGGGGAATGTATGTGATATGTGTGGTGGTCAAGATGGTCACTTTCATGGTTGTGCTTATATTTCTTATCTTCCCCAACCCCTTACTTTGATGGTTCTTTTTTTCTTATGAAATTAATAGGAACAAAGAACTGAGTGATGATGACCTGAAAGAGATCAAGGATATGCTAAGGTGCCTTGTGGAACAAAATAATGAGAAACAACTGCACATACAAAAGGCAAGATGCTACTCTTCGCAACCTGGAGGCACAAGTGAGTCAACTAGTTGAAGCATTTAATGCTCGACAAGCCAATATTGTGGATAGTAGCCAAGAAGAGCATGAATTAGATACCAAAATTGAGATTCTAATGGAAGAGGTCAGAGTAGAACACCAACAATCTAACCAACTAGAATTTGAGGATACCGATGTTGAAGTGGTAATACTAGAGTCAACCAGGGATATTGAAGATACAAATTTAGTTGACTCTAGTGTGATTGGTGTTGGGGAGGTTGACAATCTTGAAGTTCGTATATTTGAACGCGTTGGACCTTATTCCAAACACTTCTCTACAGTATGTTCAGATGGTGAAATGGAAATTGATCCGTATGAGTCACTGCAAGAGTCAAAGAACGAGGTAGATGAGCCCTATATTTTGAAATTTTCAAGGTTGTCTAGGCAAAGTGACACTCCTCGGTTGAAAGCCAAAAAGTGCATATAGAATCATTTAGTTTTTGGCTCGCAACAATTTGTATCGCCCCAAGAGAATGATTATAGAGCAGAATCAAAACTTGGGGTCCAATTCATAAGTTCGAAATGAAAGCAGAAAGTGATTCACGCCGTGCTGCTACATTAAATCAGGCACTTGTTGGGAGGCAACCCAACTTTACTGCTTTCTTTTATTTTCAGTTTTTTTTTGAAATTATTTTCTTATTGTATTATTTTTTAGGAGCATGGGAAGCAAAAGATATTGGAAGGATGCAACAACAAGCAAGATGATAAGAACTAAGTGTGGGGTGCCCGCACAAAGGGTCAATACTAGGAGAAGTCTGAGTACCCCATGAGCTGCTAAGAAGTTTATTTTATCCTCTTGTTTTTTTGGGGTGTGCATTGAGGAAAATACATAATTTTAAGTGTGGAGTGAAGAGACTGCTTGTATGATTTCCTATGCTATTTTAGTTATATTATTTTATGTGTGTTGAAAATAATAAGATAAAAATAAAAATAATAATTAGGTAGAAATAACCCCTCTTGGTTTTTCTTATGGACACAATTCTTTTCTAAGGGATACTCTTTGAACCGGGTAGTTGTCACGACCCAAATTTCCAACCCTCGGGATCGTGATGACGCCTAACACCATACTTTCTAGGCAAGCCAATGTTAGAACTTAACTGACCTTTTCTTTTAAAAGTTAAACAAAATAGAACAATTTAAAATAAAAAGGAAATCTAATACTTTCCAATAAATGCAATCAGTAATATTCGATAAGATGAAATGAACCACGATCTAACACTAACTATATAACCACCCAGGGTCTGGTGTCACAATTCACTAATTACTAAAGAATATTACAAATATTTGGCTGAAAGAAAACATATGTTTGTTTTGAATGAAACAAAACAGTAAATAATTAATAGGGAGAAGACTCCAGGAATCGGCGGACGTCAGCAGATCTACCTCGTGTCTCCGTGTGAATAATATCATCTACTACTTTCACCTAACTCTGTCCGGTACCTGGATCTGCACAAGAAGTGCAGAGTGCAGTATCGGTACAACCGACTCCATGTAATGGTAAGTGCCGAGCCTAACCTCGACGAAGTAGTGACGAGGCTACGACGGGGTATTTATAACATAATCTGGATACAATGTATAATAAAGCAAGAAGGGAAATAACAACGAATTGATTTCTAAGGCTAGGGACCTCGGAATTCCATTCTAGGCATACGCCCAAGTCCCATATTTTACTGCGAACCTCCCGGGATCGTCGGAACACAGATCCGAGTCCGTTTACTCAAAATGTTGACCAAAGTCAACTAAAACCAAATTTAACTCTCAAAATTTATTATTTCATATATTTTCACATAAAAGCTTTCCGATTTCGCGCCTGAACTGCACACACAAATCGAGATAATTAAAAATTAATCTTTTTAAGGCTAATGAGCCCAGAATAGTGTCTTAATTCATAAGATGACCCTTTGGGTCATCACAATCTCCACCTCTAAAACAAACGTTCGTTCTCGAACAGACATAGATAATTACCTGAAATGGAAAACAAGTGGGGATATCTAACCCGCATGTCCAAATCAGACTCCCAAATAGCTGCCTCAACAGGCTGGCCTTTCCACTGCACTCGGACTGAGGGGAAATTCTTTGACCTCAACTGACGAACCTGCCGATCTAAAATGGCTACCGACTCCTCCTCATAAGTCAAATCTTTGTCCAAATGGACAGAGCTAAAATCTAACACGTGGGACGGGTCACCATGATATTTCCGGAGCATAGACACATGAAATACCAGATGAACTGAGGATAACCCTGGAGGCAACGCAAGTCTATAAGCTACCTCCCACTCTATCAAGAATCTCAAATGACCCGATATACCTAGGGCTCAACTTAATTTTCTTCCCAAATCTCATAACACCCTTCATGGGAGATACCCGAAGTAATACCCTCTCTCCAACCATGAATGCCACATCACGAACCTTACGGTTGGCATAAATCTTTTGCCTGTACTGAGCTGCACGAAGTCGATCCTGTATAATCTTGACCTTATCTAAGGCCTCTTGAACTAAGTCTGTACCCAATAACTGAGCCTCTCCCGGCTCAAACCATCTAACTGGCGATCTGCAACGTCTACCATATAATTCCTCATAGGGAGCCATCTGAATGCTCGACTGATAGCTATTATTGTAGGCAAACTCCGCTAATGGCAAGAACTGATCCCAAGAACCTCCAAAATAAATAACACAGGCGCAAAGCATATCTTTCAAGATCTGAATAGTACGCTCGGACTGCCCGTCCGTCTGAGGATGAAACGCTGTGCTCAGCTCAACTTGTGTATCTAACTCACGCTGAACTCCTCTCCAAAAGTGCGAGGTAAACTGCGTACCTCGGTCAGAAATGATAGACACGGGCACACCGTGAAGGCAAAGAATCTCTCGAATATATATCTTTGCCAACCGCTCCGAAGTATAAGTACTTGCCACTGAAATGAAATGTGCTGATTTTGTCAGCCTATCCACGATAACCCAAATGACGTCGAACTTCCTCTGAGCCCGTGGGAGTCCAACAACGAAGTCCATAGTGGTACACTCCCACTTCCACTCAGGAATCGCTATCAATTGAAGCAAAACACCGGGTCTCTGATGCTCATACTTCACCCGTTGACAATTCAAGCAACGAGCCACATAAGAAACAATATCCTCCTTCATCCTTCACC
The DNA here is from genome assembly GCA_005239505.1 of Nicotiana paniculata. NCBI lineage: Eukaryota > Viridiplantae > Streptophyta > Magnoliopsida > Solanales > Solanaceae > Nicotiana > Nicotiana paniculata. Next base: position 42,488 of record ML315488.1, read on the forward strand.
ACCAATAATGCTGCCGCAAGTCCTGGTACATCTTGGAATCACCTGGGTGAATAGAATACTTAGAACTGTGAGCCTCCTCAAGGATCAACTCACAAAGCCCGTCAACATTAGGCACACATACTCGAACCTGCATTCTCAAAACACCGTCATCTCCAACTGTCACTTGCTTGGCACCACCGTGCCGAACTTTGTCCCCAAGGACCATTAAGTGCGGGTCATCATCCTGCCGATCTTTGATACGCTCGAATGAAGAAGACCGAGCGACTGTACAAGCGAAGACACAGCGGGGCGCTGAAATGTCTAACCTCACGAATTGATTAGCCAAAGTCTAAACATCTGAAGCTAATGGCCTCTCACCGACTGGAATAAATGCAAGGCTGCCCATACTCACTGCCTTCCTACTCAATGCATCGGCCACCACATTGGCCTTCCCTGGATGATACAATATAGTGAAATTATAATCTTTCAATAACTCTAACCATCTTCTCTGTCTCAAATTAAGATCCTTTTGCTTGAACAAGTACTGGAGACTGCGATGATCTGTATAAACCTCACATGACACACCTTAAAGATAGTGCCTCCATATTTTTAATGCGTGAACAATGGCTGCCAACTCTAAGTCATGGACATGGTAATTCTTCTCATGGACTTTCAACTGCCAAGACGCATATGCACTCACTCTGCCCTCCTGTATCAATACCTCTCCAAGACCAACACAAGAAGCATCACAATATACCGTGAAAGATCCTGAACTTAATGGTAACACTAACACCGATGCTGAAGTCAAGGCTGTCTTGAGCTTCTGAAAGCTCGCCTCACACTCGTCCGACCATTTAAATGGGGCACCTTTCTGAGTCAATCTCGTCATCGGGGCTGCTATAGACGAGAACCCCTCTACAAACTAATGGTAATAACCCGCCAAACCCAAGAAGCTCCTGATTTCCGTGGCTGAAGTGGGTCTAGGCCAGTTCTTGAATGCCTCAATATTCTTAGGATCTACCTGAATACCCTCTGCTGATACGATGTGACCCAAGAAAGCTACTGAGTTCAACCATAACTCGCACTTTGAAAATTTAGCATATAACTGACTATCTCTCAAACTCTGAAGCGCTACCCAGAGGTGCTGCTCATGCTCCTCCTGATTGCGGAGCATATTAGAATATCATCAATAAACACGATTACAAAGGAATCTAGGTAAGGCTTGAAAACCCGATTCATCAAGTCCATAAATACTGCTGGGGCATTAGTCAAGCCAAAAGACATCACCAGAAATTCATAGTGCCCATATCTCGTCCGAAAGGTTGTCTTAGGGACATCTGATGCTCTACTCTTCAACTGATAGTAGCCCGATCTCAGATCAATTTTTGAAAACACCCTGGCACCCTGAAGCTGATCAAACAAATCATCAATCCTTAGAAACATATACTTATTCTTGATATTAACATTATTCAACTGTCGGTAATTTATACATATCCTCATAGATCCATCCTTCTTCTTTACGAACAGAACCGGTGCACCCTAGGGCGAGACACTAGGTCTAATGAAACCCTTATCAAGCAAGTCTTGCAACTGCTCCTTCAATTCTTTCAACTCCGGTGGGGCCATTCGGTATGGAGGGATAGAAATGGGCTAAGTGCCCGGATCCACATCAATGCAAAAATCAATATCCCTGTCGGGTGGCATCCCCGACAGGTCTGCTGAAAGCACCTCTAGAAACTCACGAACAATAGGCACCAAATCTATTGAAGAAACCTCGACATTAGAATCACGAATATGAGCCAAATAAGACAAACACCCCTTTTCAATCATGCGACGAGACTTGGTATAAAAAATCACTCTGCTGGGAGGATAACCAGGAGTACCTTTCCACTCCAATCGAGGCAACCCTGGAAAAGCTAAAGTAATTGTCTTGGCGTGACAGTCCAAGATGGCATAATAAGGTGATAACCAATCCATGCCCAATATGATATCGAAATCGACCATGTCAAGAAGAAAAAGGTCTACACTAGTTTCAAGACCCTCAATAACGACCACACACGAACGATACAAACGATCTACAATAATAGCATCCCCCACCGGCGTAGACACATAAACAGAGACACTTAAAGAATCGTGGGGAACAACCAAATACGAAGCAAAATAAGATGATACATAAGAATAAGTAGAACCCAGATCAAACAGAACTGAAACATCTCTATTGCAAACAGAAATGGTACCTGTGATAACAACATCGGAGGACTCCGCCTCGGGTCTCGCCAAAAATGCATACAATCGGGGCGGGGCCCCATCACCCTGAACCATGCCTCTGGGATGACCTCTGACAGGTGGACCTCCACCTCTAGCAGGATGACCTCCACCTCTAATATTCTGACCTCTACCCCTGATTACCTGACCCCTACCCCTGGCTAGCTAGGCAGGTGGTGCTGCGGCTGGTGCCGAAACTATATCACGAGAACTCTGATCCTGAGGTTGATTACCCAAAAATCTCGGACAAGTTATCCGAATATGCCCGTACTCACCACACTCATAACACCCATCCTGACACTGAGGCTAACCCTGACGAGCCGACTGACCACGATAATAACTCTGAAGATGAGGTGCTCTAATAGGGGCTGGCTGATCAGAATAAGGCAAGTAGGAGCCACGACCACCTGAGGCACCATGGGATGTCTGAAGTGCTGATTGAAATGTCCTCTACCCAGAGTATCCCTTCCTCCAGACGAGACACCGCTGAATCTACCGGAATATCGAGGTCTCTTGTCCGAACCCTGACCTCCCATTCCAAGAACCATCTCAATTCTCCTGGCCACATTGGCCGCATCCTGAAAGGAAATCTCGCTCCCTGTCTCCTTAGCCATCTGCAATCTGATCAGCTGAGCAAGGACCTCACTAAATCTCCTGACCCTTTCTCTCTCTGTAGGCAACAAAAATAGCATGCTGAGCCAAATCCACAAATCGAGTCTCATACTGGGTGACAGTCATGCTGCCCTGCTGAAGACGCTCAAACTGGCGGCGACGCTCCTCTCTAGTAGTGATTGGAAGAAACTTCTCCAAAAAGAGATGTGAAAATTGATCCCAAGTCAGAGCAGGTGATCTAGCTGGTCTAGTCAACCATTAATCCCCTCCACCATTTCTTGGCGGAACCAGTCATCTAAAAAGAGGCGAAGTCAACCCCATTGGTCTCCAAAATACCCATGTTCCGAAGAACCTCATGAAATCTATCAAGATATTCCTGAGGATCCTCTGAAATAGCACCACTGAAATGAACAGGGAAAAGCTTGATGAACCTGTCCAGTCTCCATAAAGCATCAACGTATACAGCTGCCCTATCAACAAGCGGTGCTGCAGCAACTGGCTAAACTACCCCAACTGGGTTGGCTGCTGGGGTCTGAATCTAGGGAGTATTCTGCTCAGGAGTGTGGGTAGCAGGAGTCTGGACCCCTACTCCAGCTATGGCTGCTGCCACGGGGAGTGCGCCAGTTTGGGCTACACTCTCCATAATTCCCACTAATTGGACCAAAGTGTCCTGAAGCACCGGGGTAGCAATAAACCGCTCTGGGACCTGAACTAGTCCCATTGGAACGGTCTGAGCTGGAGCCCCCTCATCAATCTCTATCTGAGGCTCCACAGTTGGGGTTGCTGCCTGAGCAATAGGCTGAGTCATGACCCTGCGTCGGCCTCTGGCTTGGCCTCGACCTCTGAGAGATAAGTACAGAAGTCTCTGTACCGATCCTTTAGACTTTATTAAGTTTGTTCGTGAATTGTGAGACCTATTCAACCTAGTGCTCGGATACCAACTTGTTACGACCCAAATTCGCAACCCTCGGGATCGTGATGGCGCCTAACACCATACTTGCTAGGCAAGCCAATGTTAGAACTTAACTTACCTTTTCTTTTAAAAGTTTACTTAAACACAATAGAAAAATTTAAAATAAAAAGGAAATCTATTACTTTCCAATAAATGCAATCAGGAAGAATATTTGATAAGATGAAACGAACCACGAGCTAACACTAACTATATAACCACCCAGGATATGGTGTCACAATTCACGAACTACTAAAGAATACTACAAATATTTGGCTGAAAGAAAACATATGTCTGTTTTGAACGTAATAAAACAGTAAGTAACTAACATGGAGAAGACTCGAAGAATCTGCGAACGCCGGCAGATCTACCTCGTGTCTCCGTGTGAATGATATCAGCTACTGCTTTCACCTAAATCTGGCCGGTACCTGGATCTGCACAAGAAGTGCAGAGTGCAGCATCATCACAACCAACCCCATGTACTGGTAAGTGCCGAGCCTAACCTCGACGAAGTAGTGACGAGGCTACAATGGGGCATTTATAACATAATCTGGATACAATGTATAATAAAGCAATAAGGGAAATAATATTAAATTAAATAGTACTTGAAACAAATAAATAAAACAACTCGGTTAACTTTTCCAGATCTCAGATGTAACCAATCCTCACGAAAATTACCGTAAGTGCAGAATATGAAATGACAACAATAAAACAGTGAGTATTCCAGTCTTTATGTTTAAAATCAGTAAAATATGAATATCCTCCCTTATTGCTCCTTGTTGTGGCTCGCAACCTGCTCCCACCTGTCCACCCTTATTTCTCCTCCCTATATATATCACCCTTATTTCTCCTGTTGCGGCGTGCAGCCCGATCCCACCTGTCCACCCTTATCTCTCCTTGTTGCGGCGTGCAACCCGCTCCCACCAGACAATTACATCTCTTTATTTATAAAAAGATTTCACAATTTAGGCCAAATCCTTTCACAATATTTATGTCTCAACAATTGTAAGCAGAAAGATGCACTATTCATGAAATTCATCAATTATCATTTCACAATGAAACCAACCGGAATATATAGTAAAATACTGTCAACCAGCTCACCCTTTCGTGTATCACAATGAATCTAAGGGAAAAACCAACACTTCCAAATTACTTGAAACAATACTTAACAACAAGTTGACGAAGACAAGTAGACATGGGGGCATCAATGATCATAAAATAATTAAGCCAGGGATCAAATAAATTGGAAGCGGGGAAGGGGTCATGTTCAACAGATAATTTGGTGGTGCATGAATACTCATAAACTCACCTATACACCACTCACATGCAATTCCACATAGCATTTAAGTCGGGAATTCCTATTCCTTCAAGTCAGGGTTAAACCAAACACTTACCTCAATTTCACAAGCAATTCACTGCTCAAGCACAACTTTTCCTTTAGAATTTGCCTCTAACCCGCTCGAATCTAATCTCAATTGGTTCAATATCATTAATTATTGCTAAAGGCATTAACTTTAATGAAAAATCATGGTTTTCCTATGTTTTCCTATGTTTTCCTATCAAAAGACAAAAATCGACCCCCGGCCCGCTTGGTCTAAACTCGAGGTTCGGACCAAAACACGTTTACCCATTCTCCCCCGAGCCCGAATATACATTTGGTTTTGGAATCTGACCACAATTCGAGGTCTAAATCCCCAAATTTCGAAATTCCTAAGTTCTACCCAAAAATCCCAATTTTTACCATGAAAACTCTAGATTCTATGATGAAATCTTGTAAAAAATTATTAAGGATTGAAAGGTTAGTTAGAGATCACTTATCAATGATTTGGAGAAGTTTGGGTCTTTGGAAAACGCCTATGGAGGTTTAGGGTTTGAGAGAATATAAAAATAGGTGAAAATCCCGTCTACAGTCTCACTTAACAGGCTGTGGTTATAGCAAATGCGAGAAATCCTGCTGCCTTCACCTTTGCGACATCTGGGTCCTTCGCAAATTCCGGCCAAAGGTTTGCATTTGCGAGGTTGGACTTCCTAGACCTTCTTCGCATTTGCGACAATATAGTCGCATTTCCCAGGCCGATAGACTTCGCATTTGCGAAGCCTGATCTCGCATTTGCAAGATCAGAGGCCTGTGCAAAACACCAGATGCACAACTGAGTTTTCTTAAGTTCTAATCACTACGTGGCCTATCCAAAACACACCCGAGTCCTCGGGGTTCCAAACCAAACATGCACGTAAGTCTAAAAATATCATACAAACTTGCTCGTGCGATCAAATCATCAAAATAACATCAAAAACTACGAATTTAAACTCAAACTCATGATTTTCCTCAAGAACACTTCATTTTCACGATAACCGGACGTTCGAATTACGTCAAATAAATTCTGATTCTCATCAAATTTCACAGATAGGACTTAAATTCCATAACAAACCTGTACCGGGATTTGGAACTAAAATACGGGCCCGATACCAAAAATTTCACACATTAGTTCATTTCTTTATATCCTTAATAATCCAGCAAAAATAATTTTCTTCAATAATTGATTTCTAAGGCTAGGGACCTCGGAATTCCATCCCGGGCATACACCCAAGTCCTATATTTTACTGCGGACCCCCCGGATCGTCGGAACATAGATCCGGATCTGTTTACTCAAAATGTTGACCAAAGTCAACTAAAATCAAATTTAACTCTCAAATTTATTATTTCATATATTTTCACATAAAAGCTTTCCGATTTCGCGCCCGGACTGTGCATGCAAATCAAGGTATTTAAAATTAATCTTTTTAAGGCTAATCAGCCCAAAATAGTGTCACGACCCGAATTACCCTCCGAACGTCTCTTGACGACACCTAGTCCCTACGACTAGGTAAGCCTAAAACTTGTGGAAAATAAGGCAAAAAAATAATAGAAACAGTAAAGAAGAAGCAATACTATAAAATTTTTAGTCGCTCGACATTTACAACTTTTACTTTCCCAAAACCCGGAACATCACAAAGTCACAAACTTTGAATTACTGTAGCTATATACAAAGAAATAAGGAAAATGTATCTATATATCTCCTATATCTGTACTAGAGTAGGAAGGGGACTCGTGAGAGCCTGCGGACGCGGTAGAATTACCTCGCGGTCTCCTATGCAGCTGCTAAGATGCGCCTAGCCACTGTACTGTGTGCTGGTACCTGGATCTGCACATGGGGAAAACATGCCCAGGAAAGGGCGTACTCCACATTCGGTACTCCGTAAGTTCCAAGCCTAACCCCAGTCAAGTAGTGACGAGGTCAGGTTGAGGCTCTACTGAGTTTTAAAACAAGTCAATATAAATTTAAAATAGTGAATATAGATAAGCAATGATAAATAGGATTTATGGAAACTGGAAGAAATTATAACAGAAAGAGAGGCCTCGACTCAGCACAACATATATCTCAATAGTAAATTTGCAATGCAGTACAAGGGGAAAGCTCTTGGATCTCATTCCGTAGTCCCAATCTAAATATGCTATGCAGTACAGGGGGAAAGCTCCCGGATCTCCGTCCGTAGTCCCAATTTAAATATGCGTCTCAGTACAGGGGGAAAGCTCCCGGATCTCAGTCCGTAGTCCCAATTTAAATATGCAATGCAGTACAGGGGGAAATCTCCCAGATCTCGGTCCGTAGTCCCAATTTAAATATTCAACACAGAAGTATGTCGGATACAACTTGATTAAACAGTTCAGGAAAAGCAACATGCAAGAATAGAATAAAACTACCTAAACATGGTGCAACTAGTACTAATTAAGAGGAAATCAAGTAAGGACAGGTAGGCATGCTTATTTTTAAGCTAACTACTCAATTAAGACAGGAAACAGTAATATAGGAGTGAGAATGAGTGATTGCATGGAAGGAAAAATGGAATTTTAGCAACAATGACCCATGTACGCACTCGTCACCTTATGTACACGGCGTCCACTGATGAGTAGCTAGAATTCGTGATTTTAAGCATTATATCCCTCGCATTTTATGAGCTTTAATGAATACTCTTTCGCGCCTGTGAGTCGGGCCAGCCTAAGCTACGTCCACACCTGCATGCACCCCCTTCGCACCTGCGTGTCCGCACCTGCGGAAAAACCATCGCAGGTGCGAGACACCAGAACTAGAAATGGTTCAGCTGCTCCTAAGGTTCCTAATTCACCCGTTGGGCATCCGAAACAACCCCGAGGCCCCAGGGACCTCAACCAAACCTACAAACTGACCCTAATACCTTGTTTAAACTTGGTTGAGTCTTAAAAACACATCTCATAACATCAAAATCATCAATTATGCATAGATTCAAGCCTAAGAAATTATGAAATTTCTAAAAATTCACATCCGATGCCGAAACACGTCAAAACATATCCGAATGACCTCAAATTTTGCACACTGGTCACAATTGGCATTACGGACCTGCTTTCGCTTTCGTAATTCCATTCCGAGTCTGATATTAAAATGTCACCTATCAGCCGAAATCACCGAAATTCTAACTTTCACCAATTCAAGCCTAAATCTACAACCGACCTCGAAAACACATTCCAAACACGCTCCTAACCCCTAAATCACCCAACGGAGCTAACGAAGTCAACGGAACTCCATTCTGGATTCGTCTTCACACAGCTCTAGCTACGTCCAAATTTCTAAAGTTAAATTCCACATTTATGGACTATGTGTCCAAAATCACCACGGATTTCATCACACAACACTCCGACAAGTTCCAATAACATAAATAGACATGGGAGAAGCGATTATTAGGGGATCGGGGCGCTAAATCTCAAAATGACCGACCGGGTCGTTACATCCTCCCCCTTTTAAGAAAATCGTTCGTCCTCGAACGAGTATAGAAACATACCTGAAGCTGAGAAAAGATGAGGGTACTGACTCCGCATATCCTGCTCGGTCTCCCAAGTTGCTTCCTCGACTGGCTGACCCCTCCACTGAACCTTAACTGAGGCAATATTCTTCGATCGGAGCTTTCTGACCCGCCTGTCCAATATAGCCACAGGATCCTCAACATATGATAGATCCTTGTCCAACTGGACTGAGCTGAAATCCAAAACATGAGTCGGGTCACCGTGATACTTCCGGAGCATGGAGACGTGGAACACCGGATGAACCCCTACTAGGCTGGGAGGCAAGGCTATCTCATAAGAAACCTCCCCAACACGTCGCAACACCTCAAAAGGGCCAATAAATCTCGGACTCAGCTCTCCCCGAACCTCATGACGCCCTTCATAGGTGATACCCGAAGCAAAACCCGATCACCAGCCATAAATGCCAAGTCACGAACCTTATGGTCCGCATAGCTCTTTTGCCTGGACTGAGCTGTGCGAAGTCTCTCCTGAATCACCTTCACCTTGTCTAGGGCATCCTGAACCAAGTCTGTACCCAACAATTGAGCCTCGCCCGGCTCAAACCATCCCACGGGAGACCTGCACCGCCTACCATACAAAGCCTCATACGACGCCATCTGAATGTTGGACTGATAGCTGTTGTTATAAGCAAACTCTGCAAGAGGCAAGTATCGATCCCATTACCCTCTAAAATCTATCACACAGTCACAGAGCATATCCTCGAGAATCTGAATCGTGCGTTCGGACTGCCCATCTGTCTGAGGGTGAAAAGCTGTACTCAACTCTACCCTGGTGCCTAACTCCTGCTGGACGACTCTCCAGAACCGTGAAGTGAACTGTGTACCTCTTTCTGAAATGATAGATACTGGGATACCGTGCAAGCAAAAAATCTCTCTGATATAAATCTCAGCCAACCTCTCAGATGAATATGTAGTCATCACTAGAATGAAATGGACTGATTTGGTCAGCCGATCCACAATCACCCAAATAGCATCATGCTTCCTCAAAGTCCGAGGAAGTCCAACCACAAAGTCCATGGTGATCCGCTCCCACTTTCACTCTGGAAGCTCAATCTGCTGAAGTAACCCTCCCGGTCTTTGATGCTCACATTTGACTTGCTGACAGTTCAGACACTTGGCTACAAACTCCACTATATCCCTCTTCATCCTTCGCCACCAATAGTGCTGTCTCAGATCCTGGTACATCTTCGCGGTACCTGGATGGATGAAATACCGCGAACTATGGGCCTCCTCAAGAATCAACTCTCGAAGCCCATCTACGTTGGGTACACAAATACGACCCTGAATCCTCATCACCCCGTCATCACCTATGGTCACATACCTGGCATCACCCCGCCGGACTCTATCCTGAAGAACCAAAAGGTGAGGATCATCATATTGGCGCTCTCTGATACGATCATAAAGGGAAGATCGAGCAACCACACAAGCTAATAACCGACAAGGCTCAGAAAGATTCAATCTCATGAACTGACTGGTTAAGGACTGAACATCTAAGGCTAGAGGCCTCTCAGCTGCATGAAGGTATGCCAAACTCCCCAAACTCTCCGCCCGGTGACTCAAGGTGTCGGCCACCACATTGTCATTCCCCGGGTGGTATAATATAGTGATGTCATAGTCCTTTAGAAACTCCAACCACCTACGATGGCGCAAATTTAGATCTTTCTGCCTGAATATGTGCTGTAAACTTCGATAATCCATGAATATCTCATAGGGAACACCATATAAATAATGAAGCCATATCTTCAGGGCGTGAACAATTGCTGCCAACTCGAGATCATGAACATGGTAGTTTTTCTCATGCAACTTCAACTGCCTGGACGCGTAGGCAATCACTCTACCGTCCTGCATCAACAGCTCCCAAGCCAATCCTCGAAGCATCACAATAGACTGTATAGGACCCTGAACCTGTGGGTAATACTAACACTAGGGCTGTAGTCAGAGCTGTCTTGAGCTTCTTGGTCAGTTTTGTCATGGGCGCTGAAATAGATGAAAATCCCTCCACAAACGGCGATAATACCCAGCCAAACCAAGGAAACTGCGGATCTCAGTAGCTGAGGACGGTCTGGGCCAAATCTGTACCGCCTCCACCTTCTTCCGATCTACCTTGATCCCATCCTAAGACACCACATGGACTAGGAATGCCATAAAATCAAGCCAAAATTCACACTTAGAAAACTTGGCATACAACTTCTTCTCCCTCAATGTCTGAAGAACGACCCTCAAGTGCTGCTCATGGTCCTCCTGGGACCGAGAATATACCAGAATGTCATCAATGAACACAATGACGAAAGTATCAAGATAAGGCCGAAATATGCTGTGCATCAGGTGCATGAAGGCTGCTGGGGCATTGGTCAGCCCAAATGACATAACAAGGAACTCATAGTGGCCATATCTGATCCTGAAGGCAGTCTTCGAGATATCTGGCTCCCGAATCTTCAACTGATGATAACCCAAATGTAGATCAATCTTGGAGAACACCCTAGAACCCTGTAACAGGTCAAATAGATCATTAATGCGAGGCAATGGGTACCTGTTCTTCACTGTTCACCTTATTCAGCTGCCGGTAGTCAATACACATACGCATCGAGCCATCCTTTTTCTTCACAAATAACATCGGAGCACCAGAAGGTGATACACTGGGCCTGATGAATCCCTTTTCAAGCAACTCCTGCAGTTGCTCCTTCAACTTCTTCAACTCAGGAGGAGCCATGCGATAGGGAGGAATGGAAATGGGTTGAGTGCCCGGCAACAAGTCAATGCCGAAATCAATGTCTCTATCGGGTGACATACCCGGAAGATCAGCTGGAGAAAAGAAATGACTCGGCGGGGAGTATACTCTAAGGAACCTCTCCACTCTAACCTTGGTAATCCTGGCATAGCCAGCGTCACTGTCTTGGCGTGATAATCAAGAATATCATAGTAGGGATACAACCAGTCCATACCCAATATAACATCGGAGTATACCATACTGAGTAGTAGTAAATCAGCTCTTGTCTCAAAACCACTAATAGCAATCAAACATGACTGATATACGTGGTACACAACAAGAGAATCTCCCACCGGAGTAGAAACATAAACGGGGGAACTCAAAGAATCCCGATATGTGAAGAAAAATAAGAAGACACATACGAATATGTAGAGCCTGGGTCAAATAATACCGATGCATCCCTATGACAAACGGGTACAGTACCTGTGATGGCTGAATATGAAGCAATGGCCTCATATCGGGCCGGAAGAGCATAGTACCTGGCTTGGCCTCCCCCTCTAGGGCGACCTCGACCTCCCCGACTTCCACCTCGAGCTGCCTGAGGTGGTGGGGTAGCAACTGGGGCTGGAAGAGTAGCTGGGGGACTTGGTGGAAGACGTGGGGCCTGAAAAGTATAAGGTGGTGCACCCCTCCTCGCTCTGGGGAAATCTATAATAATATGACGAGGGTCACCACACTCAAAGAAACTCCTCAGAGGATGTGGCAGCTGCTGTTGACTCTGAACTGACCTGCTGGACTGGTCAGTGATAGCACCTCGAGAAGGAGGCACCTGAGATACTGGTGGTGCATAATAAGGCTCCTGAGGTCTAGGAGGAGCTGGAATTCCATTGGCTTCTAGGAGAGCTGAATGAACGGGGAGAATCACAAAACCCCTACCATAGCGTGCTGCTGGTGCACGGGCTCCTGAAAAATGACCAGTCTCTCGAGACCTCTTGGCCTCTCTCTCCTCCCTGCCCTGGGCTAACATAGTCTCAATCCTTCGGGCAATACTCACGGCCTGCTGGTAAGTAATATCGGTCTCCAGCCATGCTGGTCCGAATACTGGGGTGGAGTCCCTCAATAAAGCGTCGAACCCTCTCTCTTATAGGGACAACCAAAGCTGGTGCAAGTCGAGCCAAATCGCTGTAACAAACTGCATACTCTGACACAGTCATGGTACCCTGGCGTAGTTGCTCAAACTCTGCATGCCAAGCATCCCTGAAGCTCTGAGAGACAAACTCAAGTAAGAACATCTCGGAGAACTGAGCCCAAGTAAGTGAAGCTGCCTCGTCCGGACTACTAAGCTCAAAAGCACGCCACCACTGATAAGATGCTCCCCTCAGCTGGAAAGAAGTGAAAGAAACCCCACTCGTCTCCACAATACCTATAGTGCGGAGAATGCGATGACATCCCTCGAGAAAACCCAGGGCATCATCCGAAGCTAGTACGCTGAACTCAGGTGGGTGGTACTTCTTGTACCTCTCAAGTCGGAGCTGCTCTACCTCAGGAACAACTATCCTAGTCTCATGCTGAGCTGGAGCTACTAGGGGCATAGGAATATACTCTGAAACCTGCCCAATATGAACCCTCTACTCAGGAGTACGGGCTGCGGGAGTCTGTATCCCTCCCCCGACCTGGGATGTAGCTGGAGCTATCGGGAGTAGACCCGTCTGAGACAGAGTACTGAAGGCACTCAAGAACTGAGCCAATGTCTCTTGGAGGTCTAGAGTAACAGTAGGGACCTCTTGTTCCCCACCAACTGTAGCGCATTGGGGATCCTCTACCTCAGCTCTAGCCGGTGCTCGAGCTGTATCGCGTGCTCAGCCTCTGCCCCATCCCCTGCTTCTGGTGGCTCTGACTAGGGGCTCGGGTGCCTGGTCATCAGTACGTCTGGTACAGGTACGAACCATCTGCAAGCAAGAATAGAATAGAGTCTAAGAATTTGATGACAGTAACTAGCACGATAAGGAATTCCAAAGAATTTGATTGTTCTTAACAGTTACATAGCCTCTCGAAGATAGATACAGAGTATCAGCACCGATCGATCTGCGAGACTCTAATAAACTGGCTTGTGACTTGTGACTCCTATGAACCTAGACGCTATGATACCAACTTGTCATGAGTGAATTACCCTCCGAACGGTCTCGTGACGGCACCTAGTCCCTACGACTAGGTAAGCCTAAAACTTGCAAAAAATAAGGCAAAACAATAATAGAAATAGTAAAGAATAGGCAATACTATAAAATTTTTAGCCGCTCGGCATTTACAGCTTTTACTTTCCCCAAACCCGGAACATCACAAAATCAAAAACTCTGAACTACTGTAGCTCTATACAAAGAAATAAGGAAAATGTATCTACATATCTCTTATATCTGTACTAGAGCAGGAAGGGGACTTGTGAGATCCTGCGGACGTGGCAGAATTATCTCGCGGTCTCTTAAGCAACTGCTAAGATGCGCCTAGCCACTGTACTGTGTGCTGGTACCTGGATCTGTACATGGGGAAAACACGCATAGGAAAGTGCGTGAGTACACTACATTCGGTACTCCGTAAGTGCCAAGCCTAACCCCAGTCAAGTAGTGACGAGGTCAGGTTGAGGCTTTACTGAGTTTTAAAACAAGTCAACATAAATTTAAAACAGTGAATATAGATAAGCAATGATAAATAGGATTTATGGAAACTGGAAGAAATTATAATAGAAAGAGAGCCCTCGGCTCAGCACAACATATATCTCAATAGTAAATTTACAATGCAGTACATGGGGAAAGCTCCCAGATCTCCGTCTGTAGTTCCAATTTAAATATGCGTCTCTGTACAGGAGGAAAGCTCCCAGATCTCGGTCCGTAGTCCCAATTTAAATATGCGATGCATTACATGGGGAAAGCTCCCGGATCTCGGTCCGTAGTCCCAATTTAAATATGCAACACAGACGTATGTCAGATACAACTTAATTAAACAGTTCAGGAAAAGTAACATGTAAGAATAAAATAAAACTACCTAAACATGGTACAACTAGTAGCAATTAAGAGGAAATCAAGTAAGGACAGGTAGGCATGCTTATTCTTAAGCTAACTACTCAATTAAGATAGGAAACAATAATATAGGAGTGAGAATGAGTGATTTCATGGAAGGAAAAATGGAATTTTAGAAACAATGACCCGTGTACGCACTCGTCAGATCACGTACACGGCGTCCACGTAACAAAATCAGTATTAAAATGTCTAAGGGGAAGTCCCCAACACAGATTTAGGCAAGCCACTTACCTTGACTGCGCTAATCAACTCAATACCACACTCTTGCCACGAGTATCCGACTCCGGGTGGCCCAAATCTATTCAAATCGATTGCATAATGTAAATATCACTTCATGGGAAAAAATAACTAATTATTTCTAAGCTAATACGCGAAATTGGGAAATTCGCCGAAAAAGTCCCCCGGTTTCACGCCTCAGAATCTGGTAAAATTTATATTTCCCGAACAACCATTCACTCATGAACTCACTCGAACAAGAATCAACAAAATTCGACGTCTAAATCTCCCTAAATCCTCAGATTTCTACTTGGGAAAGTTTCATCCAAATTTCATGGGTTTTCATCCAATTTCATTGATTAGATTGAGGAAATCGATAGAGATTATTGATATACAAATGGATTAAGGTTAGAAAACGTTACATATGATTCTCCTCTTCAAATTCCACTAAAAATCGCCAAAACCCGAGCTCACAATCGATTTTGGAGTTATGAATTTCAAACCCTCAGATTTTGGTATAACTAGCCCAGGTATTTCGCACCTGCGACACTGGGATCGCACCTGCGGAAACACAATCGTAGGTGCGGAAACTCATTATAAGACCTGGGATCGCACCTGCGGGGGCTGGGTCGCAGGTGCGGCTCCGTACCTGCAGATACTCTTCCGCGTCTGTGAGTCGGGCCATCCTAAGATACGTTCGCACCTGCGTGCACCCCTTTTTCACCTGCGTGTCCGCACCTGTGGATAAAACATCGCAGGTGCGGGACACCAGAACCAGAAATGGTTCAGCTGCTCTTAAGGTTCCAAATTCACCCGTTGGGCATCCGAAACAACCCCGAGGCCCCCAGCACCTCAACCAAATCTACCAACTGACCCTAATACCTTGTTCAAACTTGGTCGAGTCTTCAAAACACATCTCATAACATCAAAATCATCAATTATGCATAGATTCAACCCTAAGAAATTATGAAATTTCTAGAATTCACATCTGATGCCGAAACACGTCAAAACTCATCCGAATGACCTCAAATTTTGCACACTGATCACAATTGGCATTACGGACTTGCTGTCGCTTTCAGAATTCCATTCCGAGTCTGATATCAAAATTTCACCTATCGGCCGAAATCGCCGAAATTCTAACTTTCGCCAATTCAGGCCTAAATCTACAACCGACCTCGAAAACACATTCCGAACACGCTCCTAACCCCGAAATCACCCAACGGAGCTAACAGAGTCGACGAAATTCCATTCCAGATCCATCTTCATACAAATCTAGCTACGACCGGATTTCTAAAGCTAAATTCCACATTTATGGACTATGTGTCCAAAATCACCCCGGATTTCATCACTCAACACTCCGACAAGTTCCAATAACATAAATAGACATGGGAGAAGAGGTTATTAGGGGATCGGGGTGGTAACTCTCAAAACGACTGATCGGGTCGTTACAAATAGTGTCTTAATTCATAAGATGACCCTTTGGGTCATCACAGTAGTAGTTTTTTTTGAATGTAGAATTTTCAAAAAGTTTTGGACTTGGAATTCCTGAATAGTTTTCTTGAGGGTTTAAAGTCTAAAGAAAAATACAAAAAATACTTTTTTCCTTTTTTTGTCCAACTGATAATGGAATGGGAAGAACTTAAGTATCTATGTTTTTTGACATGTTTTATGTTGGGGCTTAGAATTGAGGCATTTGAACTGTGTACTTTCTTCATGATTCTTGTGACTATATGCCTTGAGAATATATATGACTTTATTTTGACGCTTGGGTTCGTCTATTGACTCCTGTTATTACTTCCTAGTGTTTGAGTTATATAATGATTGTGCTAGGTGCTTTAACTTGAGAGTCGAGTCTGAGCCGTCCTAGGTAAGTCATGTGCATTGTGTGAGGTGAGATTTTCGTTGTACTCTGTGCCATCCCTTGTTAATCTAAAACTTTCCCGTATGTGAGTCGAAGCGAAATGATTAGGTCTTGTGACTTGAGGAAATGATATAGGCATTTCTTTGGTTGACCCTTGACCCTATTTTGTTCTAAATCGTATTTTGTTTATCCTTTACCTTCGAAAGCATTTAGGTTGCTGAAAGAGTAAAGAAAGAGATTGGGTAGATTTTGAGTGTAATCATAGAAAGTTCGACAAGGTGCATTTGTGGGTAAAAGCCTTACTAGTCGGTAGTACCAAATGAAGGAGAGTGTGAAAAAAAAAGAAGAAAAAATATTATGATTGACACCTCACATATCTTTCTTTGGGATAGTGAATATCTATATCTTGACGTGCTTAATGAAGAAGGACTTAATTGTGTATGGTTTCACGATAAAATATTGAATTGGTCATGACAAGAATGTGCTTGAAAGCGTGGTGTGTTAAAGTGCTTAGAAGGGTTAGTCACTATTTTCTTTTATATATATATATATATATATATATATATATATATATATATATATATATATATATATATATACTACCCGTCCCTTAGCCTATATTATAAGACTTTGCAGGCTTAAATTAGTCGAGTCTTACACTACAGGCAAGCCTATGGTATGAACTTGGGTGACATAAGAGTTTCTTTGTGAGATTGAGCGAATTCTTTCAGTATTTGAGTCCTTGAACGATACTTAAATTTATATTTGAGTGTGTGGACTACTTCTCTCTGTGGTTTGTTGGTAAGGGCACATGATTTGTGAAGGACTAGTAAAGTCCTTGATTTTTGAGTTGGAACAAGAAGTAAGTCATAGTATGGAATATATTAGAGTCAATTTTTGAGACTAGGATGTTAGAAGAGTCACACAAATATTTTAATTAGTCTTGGCATTGGTCTAATAATAGGAAAAAGTGTGAAGAGTACTTATGTCGGGTTCTAAGCGTTGATACAAACCATTGTCATTGATATGATACTTGAGTATGTTTTGGAATTGTATTACTTGCTGATATGCTTAATTTTAAGTTACTCGAGGACGAGCAAGAGTTTAAGTGTGGGGTAGTATTAAATGATGAAAAATGCATGCTTTTGAGTATGCTTGCATATTATTTCTTATGAGAGTTGTGGGAGATTACATGTTTATAAATATAAAAATTCTCATTACATGTTTATTGTGTGTAGGAATAAATTTGGATGGAATTTGGAAAGAATTGGATGATTTAATGCAAAAAGAATAGAGATGCAAGACCTGGGATATCACGACCCAAATACCCAACCTTAGAGGTCGTGATGACGCCTAACACCACACTTGCTAGGCAAGCCAATGTTAGAACTCGAATAATTTATTTCCTTAATTTGTTACTTAAGCATAAATAAATAACTTCCAAATGAACTTAATTAGAATAATTCCCAACAACAATAAAATAAAATAATAATAATACTAATAACCAACTAATTAAGACGAACCACGAACTAATTAGATAAATAACTCTAAGACTACCCCAAAGTCTGGTGTCACAATCCACGAACTACTAAAGAATACTACAAATAATGGCTGAACGAAATAGTGTAACTGTTCTGAATGATATAAGACAATATATGTAAAAATAGGAGAAGACTCTCGGAATCTGCGAACGCCGGCAGATGTACCTCGTGTCTCCAAATTAATCGGGTGGTCGTCCTGGAATCCTCTACTGCTGACTATTACCTGGATCTGTGCAAAAGGGCACAGAGTGTAGTATCAGTACAACCGACCCCATGTACTGAGTAAGTGCCGAGCCTAACCTCGGCGAAGTAGTGACGAGGCTAAGTCGGGCTTCAACAATATAATCGATAACAACAACAAATAATAAAGCCAGAAATAAGTCTAAACAAATAAATAATAAGTGTTGCAACAAAATAAATCAACTCAACTATAACCAATTCTCAAATAACTCTTCAAAATTCCAAACTTTAACTTTGAATAAAAATAGGGCAAAAATATTTAAAGAGTAGTAAAATAGACCTTTTAACTTTTCAAAACTTTTATTTTCTTTTTTCTTTAAAAAACAGTAAAATATAAATGTCCTCCCTTATCGCTCCTTGTTGCGGCGTGCAACCCTCTCCCACCTGTCCTCCCTTATTGCTCCTCCCTAAAATATCACCCTTATTACTCCTGTTATGGCGTGCAACCCGATCCCACCTGCCCACCCTTATCACTCCTTGTTGCGGCGTGCAACCCGCTCCCACCAGACATATCATATCAATTTATTTAAGATTTCACAATTCAGGATAAGCCTTTCACAATACTTTTGTCTTAGCAATTATAAATAATAAACTGCATTTTTCTCATAACTTCATCAGTAACCTCTCAATCATGAAACCAACAGGAATATCAAATATAAATACCTTTAATTCATACAAACAATACCAAACCTCTCAACCATGTTTATATCACCAGGAAACCAACTCAAACAACCAACACTCTTTCCATATAGTCACAACAATAACTAACAACAATTCAACCAGACCAAATAGTCATAGAAACAATAGAACATATAACAGTTAAGACAATAACCAAATAAGTAGGGAACGGGAAAGAGGATCATGTTTAACAAAAAAATTGGGTGGTGCATAGATAATCGTCACCACACCTATGCACCACGCCCATGCATTTCACATAACAAATAAGTGGGGGGAGTCCTATTTCCTCAAGCCAAAGTTAGACCAAACACTTACCTCAATTCCGTAGGCCACTCACTGCTCAATTATTGCTTTTCCTTTTGATTCACCTCTAAATCGCTCGAATCTAATCAAAATTTACTTAATATCATTAACTAATGCTAAAAGAACTAATTTTATTGAAAAATATAATTTTTCCAAAAAAAAAAGTGAAAACCCGACCCCCGACTCCCTTGGTCTAAACTCGGGGTTCGAACCAAATTACGTTTACCCATTCACCCACTAACCCAAATATGCTATTAGTTTTGAAATCCTACCTTAATTTGATATAAAAATTCAATTTTTACAAAACCCCCTAATTCTACCCAAAATCCTAGATTTTTACCATAAAAATTCTTTGTTTTTGCTTTAAAAGTGATGCAAAATAGTAAGGAATTGAAAGAACAAGGTTTGCGATTGATTACCTATGAATTGGGGATGAAGATTGCTGAAGTTTTAGGTCTGGAACTTCAAAAATTTGGAGAAGAAAGGGTTCTGCCCGTTTTTAACAAGTATTTATATCAGCTGGGCTGGGCAACTGTGCGATCGAGGATAAAGAGGTGCGATCACACAGGGTAAGGGAAATTTGAGAACTGCATTCTCATGGGGAGGGGTGCGATCGCACAGAGTATTGGATTTCCCTCCCCCAGGCCAAAATTTTACTCAGTACGTTTGCACTATATGGCCGCGTTCGCACAGTAGGGTCCAGGCTGGGCTTCGCGATCGCACCCTTAGTTGTGCGTTCCCACAGTGTTCCAAACAGGCCTCCAACTTTACTCTGTGCGATTGTGAACTTTCCTATGCGATCGCACAGGAAAAAATACCTGGACACCAGAAAAATAAAATCAACAGTTCTTTCAAGTGCAAAAACATCCCGTGGCCTACCCGAAACTCACCCGAGCCCTCGGGGCTCCAAAAAAATCATGCACGCAAGTCTAAAAATATCATACGGACTTGCTCATGCGATAAAATCATGAAAATAACATGTAAATCTATGAATTAAACGTCAAAACTCATTATTTTCAACAAAAACTCTTAAAATTCATATTTCTCAACCGGATGTCCGAATCACGTCAAACGAACTCCTTTTTTCACCAAATTTCACAGTTAACCTCTAAATATCATAACAAATTTGTACCGGGATCCGGAACCAAAATACGGACCCGATACCAATGATTTTAAACATTATTTATTTTCTTTAATTCATAAATATTTCAGCAAAATAATTTCTTTCAAAAATTGATTTCTAAGTCTTGGGACCTCGGAATTAATTTCCGGGCATATTACCGAGTCCCGTATCTTACTGCGGACCTCCCGGGATCATCAGAACACAGATCCGGGTCCGTTTACTCAAAATGTTAACCAAAGTCGACTTTTATCAAATTTAAATTCTAAAAATCACTATTTCTCATATTTTCACATAAAAGCTTTCCGGTTTCACGCCCGGACTGTGCACGCAAATTGAGGTATTTAATTTTAGTATTTTTATGGTTATTTAGCATGGAACAGAGTCTAATTTTATAAAATGACCCCTTGGGTCATCACATGGGAGCATGCCACAATTGGTGCATTGCATGAAGGTAGGCACGAAATGTACTAGGAGATGAACAAAAAACAGCAAAGTATGGAGGTTGGCATTGGACCTGGCACGCAAAAGAACAAAGAAGAAAAAAGAAATAAATGGGAGAGTCCTAGAAGTCCGGCGTTGCACCAACTCTAGCATGCGACTCAGTGTGTCCTTTTCAAATTAGGAGAGATCAAGGACGCCCCACATCAACCCTAATTGATATAAATACATCATAAAATGTCCTTTTGAAAGGGGATACATTACTTTAGGGCAAAACAACACCCAAGGAAGCAAGAATACGCTAGGAGCAAGGAGGAAGATTTAATCACAAGTTTTTCCTTCCTCTTCCTATTTTTCGTTGTTGGTTATGACTTTTAGTATTGTAGTTTTACATACTATTATGAGTAACTAGTTTATTATCTAGTGTTTTGATGGAACCTCTTGGAGATGAATTCTTGTTATTTTTTTAATATAATTTAACCTTTGAATTTATCTATTTGTTCAACTACGTGCTTATTTCAGTTGATTGAATGGCCATCGATTGACTGTGCCTATTTGTTATGTGCTGCTTAAGAAAGGATATATATTTAGGTGGTTGTTGAAAAACGTCACTCCTAAGGTATATGAGAGATTAATATAGCGCGTTTAAAAGTAGGATTAAAGATAACGAAGCTTTGACGTGATCATCATGAGTGGTGAAAAAATGGAGCTATCGTAGTTCGAGAGAATATGAGTAGTACATTATTGTAGTTGCTCGAGAGAGAATTATGATAAGCCGAGTTCTCATGATCAATAAATAATACTTAGGCGAATTATAGAAGATGTAGCTTGAACGATTCCAAAAATTGGTGAAATCATAACTATAGACCTCCTTAATTTAGTCTCCAACCGTTAATATCTTAGTTTCTAATATACTATTTTAATTAGTTAGATATAAGAATCTTAAAATTTATAACTTAACCTTATTGGTGATATTAACAATTATAGCAAAACCTTAGTTCTCTGTGGGATTCGATTCCGGACTTTTAGACCGGATTATATATGCAGCGACCGCTTATCCTTTCTAGGACAAGAGTTGGGCGTGATCAAATTTTGATGTCATTTTCGGGGAACTAACGATGTAGCTGTATGTGTACATATTGATAGGTTTCAAGTTTGAACTTTTATTTTTGTTTTCTTGTATTGGATTCTTTTAATTTTTGTTTTTCTTGTTAATTGAGAAAATCTTGGAACTATGGGAGTTTTGATGTTGGTAATTCTACTGTTGATCTTCCTTGTGTGTATTGTGGAGGAAACTACCTGTGAAAAAATTGTCAAAATATTTCCGAGAGCGAGTTATGTGGATCAACCCCTTACTTTGCTGGTTCTTCTTTTTCTTGTGAAGTTAATAGGAACAAAGAACCGAGTGATGATGACTTGAAAGAGATCAAGGATATGCTAAGGTGCCTTGTGGAACAAAATAATGAGAATTTGCACATACAAAGGAAAGATGCTACTACTCGCAACCTGAAGGCACAAGCGAGTCAACTAGTTGAAGTATTTTATGTTCAACAAGCCAATATTGTGGATAGTAGCCAAGAAGAGCATGAATTAGATAAAAAAATTGAGGTTCTTGTAACGACCCGACCGATCGTTTTGCGTTAGCGAACTCTATTCCCCTAAATAAAACTTCCCATAGCGGCTTATTGTGATTTATGACTTGCGGGGGCAGGTGGTCCGAGATTCATAAATGTTTAGAACAATATTAGAACACTTGGTTCCTTAAGGTTGGCCTTTAAGGTCAAAGTTTGACTTCGGTCAACATTTTTAGTAAACGACCTCGAAATCGAGTTTCGACGATTCCGGCAGCTTCGTATGATGATTTCAGACTTGCGCGTATGTTCGAAATGGTTTTTGGATGACCCGGGGGCGTTTCAGCGCCCAATATCGAGATTAGAGTTTCCTTAAGTTTGAAATTTAGCGGGGAACGTGTTTTTGTGTTATCGAGGTCCGAATGGAATTTCGAGACTGGGAATAGTTCTGTTATGTCATTTATGACTTGCTTGCAAAATTTGGTGTCATTCCGAGTAGCATAGGTCGGTTCGACGCATTGAAAATGAATTCTAGAACTTTAAGTTCAAAGTTTGATTCAATTTGGTTATGGGGTCGAATTCTTAGTTTCCTTGTTGTTTTTTACTTTACGAAAATTCAAGCGAGTCCGTATCATGAATACAGACCTGCCGGTGCCTTTGGATAGGGACCCGAGGGGCTCGGGTGAGTTTCGGACCCCTCAGAGTTAAATTCAAAAACTAGATTTTTCACTGACTGGTTTCCTTCAGTGCGATCACAGGTGCACTAATGCGATCGCATAGAAGGAATTGGGCAGGGGTGGTGAATTCCCTGTGCGTTCGTAGAAAAGGCACCGTGATCGCGATGAGTTGGGATCCTGACCCAGTGCGATCGCACACCTCATCCACGTTCGCGCAAGAGCCCAACCTTGGGCCAGCCCAGCTATTCCTTACCCTGTGCGTTCGTAGGTCTCTCTCCGCATTCGCACAGAAGACCCATGAGGGCCTGGTCACTTAAAGCTATGCGATTGCACTGCCCAGGCTACGATTGCATAGAGTAGACCACTGGGTAGTGTGTTTTTATAACGTGATTTAGTTCATTTCCTCATCTTATTCTTCTTCCTTGGGACAATTTTCAGCATTCAAAAGGGGAAAACGACCTAGTTATTGAAGGCAAGTAAATTATACTCCAATATTAGCTTCATGCATGGATTACAAGCTAAATTAACTACCTAAATTAGTGAAAACTAAGGATTTGGGGTAGTAACCTAGGGCTTTTGAAAATGTAGAAAAT
>ML315490.1:0-52801 GCA_005239505.1 Nicotiana paniculata
CTCATTCAACGTGGTGTGTTCCTCCGTCCAAAGTTCCCAAACGAATTCTCCCCATAATGTGATATTTTTTGGGTCTATTTATATGTTTAGGATGAACCCTCAATGTGTAAAAGACTTCTATTCCATCTTGGAAACACTTAAAACCCGTCAAAACACGATTTCTGGCCGTCTGGGGACCCAGGCGTTTGGGCTCTAAGGCCTGGGTAACGCCAGGCCCCCCNCGTATTTGCATCCGTTTAGCCCCGTTTCCATTTCCAATTCACCTACACATAAAATGAACCCTATTAGGCACATACGACGTGTATTTTATCATTAAAACACATAAAATGCAAGGTATATAATGCTTAAAATCATGAATTCTAGCCACGCATCAGTACTCCTTATCAGCTCGTGGTAGAGATTTCTCGCAGGATCGAGGGGTATAGGTCGAGGAGAATGGAGCAGGGGCAGCACGACAAGAGCGCTATATTCTCCGGAGATTTCAAAGGTGCCCCAGTCAGGGGCAAAGGTCTTTTTAGCAGTAGTCAACCCAGCAGGCCTTCATATTCAGCAACTCCACTACCTCCCCGAGGTGTTCAAGTGAGGCCTCATTTCAGCGCCATGCTAAGCGTTCCTACCGTCCTCCAGCCATTCAGAGCCCATCCAGTTGTTATTCCAGTCATCCAAGATCCTCCAGTCCCTACTTCAGTGCTATGCCAGAGGTCTCACATCACTCTCCAGCCATTCAGGGTTCTTCTTCGGGGCAGCAGGCTATGGTATTTGGAGGTGGTTAAGAGTGTGGGGCAAGGCAGTGCAACAGGGTTATCAGCCGATGGGTCCAGCACTAGTAGTCCGGCCACCTAGAGGCGGAGGACAGGTCGGCAAGGGTCGTCCTAAAGGTGGAGGACAGTCAAGGGGAGGTCAGTCAGCTCCTGTTCACTCTAGTGGAGCTCAGTCTTCGGTGCTCCAGCTAGATTCTATGCTATTCCGGCCAGATCAAATGTAGTGGCCTCAGACGCCGTGATCACAGGTATTATTTCAGTATGTGGTAGAGGGGCTTCAGTATTATTTGATCCAGGATCCACCTATTCATATGTTTCAGCATTATTTGCTCATTTTCTGGATGCTCCTCGTGATTCCTTGGGTTCTCCTATATATGTGTCCACTCCTGCAGGCGATTCTGTGGTGGTAGACCGGATGTATCGATCTTGTGTGATCACATTCTGTGGATGCGAGACCAGAGCGGACCTTTTATTGCTCGACATGGTCGATTTTGAGGTTATTCTAGGCATGGATTGGCTATATACTTATCATGTCGTGCTAGATTGCCATGCCAAGACAGTTACTTTAGCCATGCCCGAGTCACCTAGGCTGGAGTGGAGAGGTTCCTCAGTTAGTGCAGCCAGCCGGGTTATTTCATTCTTGAAGGCTCGACATATGGTCGAGAAGGGTTGTCTGGCCTATCTTGCTTATGTGCGAGACACCACCGCCGAGTCTCCGACGATTTATTCAGTTCCAGTTGTTCGAGAGTTTGCTGATGTATTTCCTTCAGACCTTCCGGACATGCCTCCAGATGATGATATTGATTTCTGCATTGATATAGCTCCAGGCACTCAGCCTATTTCCATTCCCCCGTACTGTATGGCTATGAAGAAGTTGAAGGAGTTTAAGGAGCAGCTTGAGGAGTTGTTGGCTAAGGGGTTTATCAGACCGAGTGTATCACCTTGGGGTGCTCCAGTGCTATTTGTAAAGAAGAAGGATGGATCTATGCGGATGTGTATTGATTACCGCCAGTTGAACAAGGTCACCTTTAAGAACAAGTATCCATTGCCGCGTATCGATGATTTGTTTGACCAGTTGCAGGGTGCTTGGGTGTTTTCTAAGATTGATTTGATCGGGGTATCACCAGCTGAAGATTCAGGACTCGGATGTTCTAAAGACTGCTTTTCGCATGAGATATGGCCATTATGAGTTCCTGGTGATGTCCTTTGGCTTAACTAATTCCCCAACGGCATTTATGGACTCGATGAACAAGGTGTTCAGGCCGTATATTGATTCTTTTGTCATTGTATTTATTGATGACATCTTGATTTACTCACATAGCCTGGGGGAGCACGAGCAGCATTTGAGAGTTGTGCTCCAGACCTTGCGGGAACAGAAGCTATATGCTAAGCTCTCCAAGTGTGAGTTCTGGTCGGATTCCGTAGAATTCTTGGGGCATGTGGTATCCGGAGAGGGTATCAAGGTTGATCCTCAGAAGATCGAGACAGTTCAGAGTTGGCCACGTCCTACTTCAGCTACAGAGATCAGGAGCTTTTTGGGCCTAGCAGGCTATTATCGCCTATTTGTGGAGGGATTTTATTCGATTGCAGCTCCATTGACTATATTGAATCAGAAGAATGCCCTGTTCCGGTGGTTTGACGAGTGTGAGGAAAACTTTCAGAAGCTCAAGGAGGCATTGACTTCAGCACCAGTTCTGGTATTGCCTTCCGGTTCTGGGATGTACTCACTATATTTCAACTCTTCACGTGTTGGCTTGGGGTGTGTGTTGATGCAGGAAGGGAGAGTTATTGCTTATGCTTCGCGCCAGCTGAAGGTTCATGACAAGAATTACCCTGTGCACGATTTGGAGTTGGCGGCGATTGTTCATGCTCTTAAGATTTGGAGGCACTACTTGTATAGGGATTCATGTGAGGTTTATACAGACCACTACAGCTTGCAACACTTGTTCAAGAAGAGAGATCTTAATTTGAGGTCGCGCAGATGGCTTGAGTTGTTGAAGTATTATGATATCACCATTATTTATCATCCGGGAAAGGCAAATGTGGTAGCAGATGCCTTTAGTAAGAAGGCAGAGAGTATGAGTAGTTTGGCTTATATTGCAGCAGAGGAGAGACCTCTAGCCTTGGACATTCAGTCCTTGGCTAATCGCCTGGTGAGATTAGACCTTTCAGAGCCTCGTCGATTTTTAGCACATGTGGTTGCTCAGTCTTCGTTATTAGGGCAGATTAAGGCCCGGCAGTTCGATGATCCTTGCTTAGCAGAGCTTCGGGAGGCAGTGGTACAGGGTGGTTCCAAGGAGGTTACTATTGGCGAGGATGGTGTTCTAAGACTTCAGGGCCGTTTATGTGTTCCTAATATTGATGGTCTGAGGGAGAGGATTCTAGAGGAGGCACATATTTCTCGGTATTCTTTTCATCATGGTTCTACGAAGATGTATTGTAATTTGAAGCAGCATTACTGGTGGAGGCGGATGAAGAGGGACATTGTGGAGTATGTGACTAGGTGTCTTAATTTCTAGCAGGTGAAGTATGAGCACCAGAGGCCATGAGGCCTACTTCAGCAGATGACCATCCCTGAGTGGAAGTGGGAGCGCATCACTATGGATTTTGTGGTTGGGTTGCCTCAGACTTTGCGGAAGGTTGACTCGGTTTGGGTCATTGTGGATAGGTTGACCAAATCGGCGCATTTCATTCCAGTAGCTAGGTGGATTGGCTCTTTCCCATGATCTCTAGGTCGACAATGGTAGAAGAAAAATGGAGAAAATGAACATTTCCCGTGTTTTAAAGGAACACACTGCCTACAGTGGTTCCGCACCTGCGGATCAAGGACCGCACCTGTGCTCTCGCACCTGCGAGCAATAGCTCACACCTGCGGAAAATGGGACAAGGGCCTGGGCTCGCACCTGCGAGCAGGAGTCCGCACCTACGGCTCTGCACCTGCGGGAAAGGGCCCGCACCGGCGAGAACTGGGAAGTCTACCTAGGGGTCACACCTGCGAGGCTGGGACCGTAGGAGCGGTCCCGCACCTGCGACTGGGCAACCGCACCTGCGGTCACACCAGATCAGGTGCACCAGCAACTGTTTCAGCTGGTTTTTGGCCTTGTTCGGTGCCCGAGAGGCACCCGGGCCAACCCGAGCCCTCGTCCAAATATACCAACAAGTCCAAAATCATAATAAGGACTCACTCGAGCCTTCGGAACACTCAAAAAACGCAAAAACTCAAAATCACACCTCAAAACCCCAATAATCAAAACTTAAGAACTTCAAGTTCTTGAATTCGATATCAATGCGCCGAACCGGCCTATACTACTCGGAATGACAATAAATTTTGCAGGGAAGTCATAAATGACATAACAGAACTACTCAAATTTTTGGAATTCCGTTCGGACCTCGATAACACAAAAACACGTCCCAAACCACAATATGAACTTAAGGAAACTCTTATTTCGATATTGGGCGTTGAAACGTCCCCGGGTCATCCAAAACCCATTACGAACATACGCCCAAGTCCGAAATCATCATACGAAGCTACTGGAACAGACGAAAATCGATTCCGAGTTCGTTTACTCAAAATATTGACCGAAGTCAAACTTGGCCAAAAAGGCCAACCTTAAGGAACTAAGTGTTCCTTTACTAGTCTAAACACTTCCGAATCCCGGACCACCCGCCCCTGCAAGTCATAAATCACAATAAGCTGCTATGGGAAGTTTCACTGAGGGGAACAGGGTCCGATAACGCAAAACTGGTCGGGTCGTTACACTGACTTTAATTTAATCACCTTGTTATGTGCTTATGTTATTTTATCTTAAATTTATATGTTAAATGTTGGTTTAAGCATGAAGCATGATCTGTAAGCTTCTTTGAGTGATTTTAAAATTTTGATCCTTAACAATGACTTTATTGCTTTATTATTAGTGATCCTTGGTAATAACTAAAATGAGAAATAATATTTTGGACCATTATTATTTTATTTTATTTGCAAATCCGGTGGGCCATGGGGATTATCTCAAGAATAAGATACGGGCCAAAAATACAATTTCTGCAGACACAATGCCTATTAAGCTAGTTGGTCCATTTCTTATAATAAATTGCAGCAGCCCAACTACTCTAAAAATCAACTAGTTGGCCCACTTCTCCTTTAACAAGAAGTTGGCCCATTTCTTTAAAATAAATTAGAGTTGGTCCAAAAATTTTATTTGCATAATTCTTCCAAACAATAAGGCTAGAAAATAATATAAATATCAGATTTTTTTTATTAAATTAATTATTTTCCTTCTAATTAATTAATTAAACGCTAGACAACTAGTAGGCTCGCTTTAACCTTTTATTCACGGACTCGCTTGCGTACCGTGATGACCTTTAATAAATTAACTCAATAATCTCATCTCATATCCAATAGTTTTAATTAATTTCTATTTCTTTTGCCATAATCACGGATTCGCTTGCGTAGCGCGGTAGTAACATTTAATAATTTTCAAAAAAAATAATTTTCTCAAAGCACAAATATAGTAATTTTTCTGAAAATAATAGTGTGCTAATAGTCCTTTGTTATAATTGCGGATTCGCTTGCGTAGCGCTGTTACGACAAAATTAATAAATTCATCTCGGTCGCGCATTCGCTTGTGTGGTGCAATTAGGAAAATTTTATTCAAATCTTTCTTTTATAATTTTAATAATTAAAAACGGATAGGTAAAACATGAAAATAATATAAATCACAGTTTGTCCAAAATTAATTCAAGTCAAGTTTTAAGTCAATAAAGCGACCGTATTAGAACTACGCAACTCGGGAGAATCCCTTACACCTTCTCCTCGGTCAACAGAATTCACTACCCGAACTTTGTTTTCGCGGACTGATAAATAAAGTCAAACCTTCCTTTGACTAGGGATTAAAATAAAAGGTGACTTGGAACACTGAAAAATCAATTCCCTGTGGCAACTCTATAAATAAAATAATCCCTACTCAAATTTGTCACTTTAATTGAAAAAACTCTTTAACCCACAATAACATACACATATATCTTTATTTGGGGTAGAAAAGGGTTGTGACAGCTGCCGAAGTATCCGCAGATAGAGAAGAAATTGATGCTGAAGCAGCGGCAGGTGGAGCCGAGGAGCGAGCAGGCTTAGTCGTGGTCATAGAAGGGTTAGAAGCCAAAGAGGTAGCAGTTTTCCTCTTACGGAATGCATGTCGGGGAGCTCTCGGCCTCCTTGAAGGCCCTCGGGCTAGAGTTAAGAGAAGCGCAAAAGAAAAGGTCAACCATAGTGAACCATAAAAGGTGAGTTGTCCCCTAAATTGACCAATTTTGCAGCTGTCGAAGATTGAATCTTAGGGAGACAACCAAACTACACGGTAGTACCTGTTATTTTTAATATATATACATATAGACATACATTTTTTTCGAAGTTACCGGGGGCCAGTGACACTTATCCAATGGGTAGGTCTGCCTCTATAATATATAACTGGACCAAGGACAGGTGACCTATTCTTGTATCGATATTCAATACTTATATCCTTCCTTGTCTGCTGGCTAAACATATGAAACTGCACATCAATTGACTATACTTTCTGAGACAATTTAATTCATTTTATTTCTATTTTTTTTATTTTCCACAAGTTTAGAGCAAATGATTGATTTGTTTTACGATAGTGGTGTCCTAGCTACTTGTTTAACTAAAAAGTGTAACTTTCGGTTTAAACAGTTGAATTAATATAATAATAGATTAAACTTAGTTAATAACAATATCTCTAG
Organism: Nicotiana paniculata; assembly: GCA_005239505.1. NCBI lineage: Eukaryota > Viridiplantae > Streptophyta > Magnoliopsida > Solanales > Solanaceae > Nicotiana > Nicotiana paniculata. Next base: position 6,513 of record ML315490.1, read on the forward strand.
ATGTTATTTCTGAAAAGGTGACTAATGTTGGTCAGATCTGATGGAGGATTGACAACAATATGCATTAACTATTCCAAAAAGTATGAGCAATAATGTAGCAATAACTAGCAATACATAACAATAAATGACATTTAAGAAAATAGAAGGAGTGATTCACCCAATAAAGTATGAACTAGTTGATTATCCCTCCTGACAATGATGAGTGACAGACAAATCCCAAAATGTTCGAATTATTCTCAGATCTAATGGAAGGGTGTAGGATAATACGAACAAGAATCTAGATAAAAAGGTAGAGTTTATATCTTTGTAACATAGAGAAAGAACCTTCAATCAAAATTCTGTTCTTGTCAAAAAGAATGTCACATGCCTTACATCATTATATTTTTTTCTATTTATATGAGACATTTTCTTAACAAATCCTAATAGTATAAGTGAAGAGAATATCCACTAGAACATTCTCTTTAATATTCTATTTCAAAACCTAGAAGTTAAAGCTTCATCAACGTAGCTCGTCCTCGATCCTTGTTGACATATCGTCCATGAACCTCGTTGCTTCCTGGTCGACCTCGACTGATGACGGCTTGAAGATTCTTCCTTTAGTGTTATCTTATCTTAAATATTCTATGGAAGATTTTAACCTATACAGTTAGTCCCTCCGCTTATTGAGGTCGACCTCAGGCGGGCTTGATGAGCGGATTCTATTCGTCGTAGTCAAGATGATCGGACGAGTGGACAGTGTGGCCTTTCATGAGCCACAACCTTTGGGTTTGCATTGTTCTAGGATCAAAGAGACATCATGACATCATTATGGTGTGTTTTCCCGATGTGTTATGTCGTTTCACGTGCGTCTGTTGGTTGGATCTATTGCGTCGTTTTACGTACATCTGTTGGTTGGATCTGTCGTTTCGATAGTTATGCTAGTAACGATTACCTAATTTCTCGATTTCGATGTCTGAGCTCTTATAAATAGGGATGTGAAGACATATACTCAAGTTTTACAGATTTTCCATATCGAAACCTTGTGCCTTTTTCTTCTTATTACATTGTTGTGCATATTCTTTCCCTGCCCTAGTGATCCATGTTGTTTTAAACTCCTTGTTACTTTGAATACCTTCTCTTTCGTTAGAACTATGTCTAACGTATCTTCTGGTCCTAGCGAGGAAAGTAACCCGGTTCCTTTTACAATCGTTTTGCCTCCTCACGTGATGGGCGTCTCCGCTGCCGTTGAGGACGAGAACTTCCCTACTGTGGAGGAGATAGTTCCTATTAGTGAGAAAGCCATGTCTGATTTTACAAAGGCGCCTGAAGCTGAACCCGAAATCTCCGAATCGGCGATGAATGAGGCCGATTTATTAGATCTTAGGGCTAAATTCGGCATTCCCGCTCGCATCGAGTTGGTCCCTACCGGGCGAGATGTGGTACAAGTCCACTACCCCGCATACTGTGCGTTCTATGCTTACCCTTTTCATGTCGGCCACACTCTTCCCCTTCTTCCACTAGCGAAGGAGTTTTGTCATTTCTATGGCGTTTGCCCGGCTCAGCTCGCACCATATATTTATAAGCTCATCAGGATGCTTACTAAGTTTGCGGAGCTGGCCGTGGTCGAGATCACTCTTCGGCATCTGACACATATATTCGCCCCTAGTTTCTATAGGGGGCGATGCTGAACCTTCGCCATCGAGGGGGCAAGTGTCTAGTGGTGAAGATGGATGACAAGGCTAGCCGCCCGTTATGGCACAACTTCTTTTTTGTCAGAACTGAGGATGTGGTGGCCAACACAGACGGCTTCCCTGAAACTTGGAACTATACTTGTAAGCGCCTAACCTTTCTGTGTTGAGGCATTTGGTTTACTTTACTTAGTCACAGGTTATGATCTCTTGCTCCTTTTTTATGCAGCCAAGACTTCACCCCCTCCTTTGGTCGGGGACATTTCTGATTGGGTCGCCGGCTCCTCCCTCATGTCGCAAGGATTCGTGAGTGGTCGGGCTTTCTCAAGAAGTTTGGGCCTGCTCCTTTCTCGACCGATGAGTTTCTTTGCATTGGCTTCTTGGTTACTTAACTTTTAGTGCACTGTTTGGGTTCGATTACAACTCTATTATTTGCTCAAATTTTTATTCGACAACGATGCCCCCGTGACTTTCAAATCGTGATCAGTTTGCCTCTTTGTACTCTGAACTCATTAGTCCGACTAACCAAATTCATACCGTGTATGGCCTATAAAAGAAAAAATGTTCCGTACCAAGATTTTATCCATTTTCAAACTGGAATTTGAAATTGCTGTATGGGGCGAACCCATCTTGCAGACCCTCAAAATAACTGAGCATCCTTGTTATTGTCGTTTCCTTGAATCTTATCGTCTCGAATATGTAAGTGTAAAATTGAACATCTGAATACCAAGGACTTAAATCAACCACGAATATGAAACAAAAGCGCATCTGGTGTGGAATTGGGATGTGACAATTTGGAGACCATGAAAATTCAATTTTGCAAGAGGTCACGAGAAATTTTACATAGAATAAAAACATTTCTTTTGAACCATATAAGAAAAACGTTCGTGAGGTCCAATAACTTGCTCAGCCAAACTACTTACACCCCTTCCAATAAAGTAACAAAGTTCTTAATCTAATTTTTATATATCAATCACTTGCTTGAAAAGATCTTTTTTTCTTGTTGTAATCATAAAATTCATCTTTAACCTTGTTTCATACTTTTTGTACAATTCAACCGATCATTGCCGCTTGCCGGCTTTTCTTGTCTTCGTTAAATGGGAATTAGATTTACGCCTCTTTGTATTGTTCTTATCCTTGAACTCCTCGTATATTTATATAAAGTAGTAATGAAAATCACATCCACAGAAATAGTTATAGTACTTTTGAAGAAAACACATTAATATAATTGAGATAGAAAATGGCGAAGCCAAATATGTTTGTCCCCTTGTTTTTCATGATCCTCTCACTTCTTTTCTTCATCACTTTGGCTGAAAGCAGATTCACTTCTCCTGGTAAGAATAATTGACTTTTTCACACTCAGTTTCATCTTTGTGGACAACTATTCACAAAGATTGTAATAACATATTATCAGGCAAGTTCATAAACGTTTTCAAACTCACGTGTGTATTGACTAGCTTTGGCTCGATGGTGTGCGTGTATCTAATAATATAATAAGATTGTGCATGTACTAGTTTCAAATTAAATCCTGTATATATCTTTATGTATATTGACGGACTGATTTTGCTGAAACAGTGAATTTGAGTCCAAGTCAAAGTCCAAGTGTTGCAAGAGAAATAACATGTTTGAAGGTGGTGAATGTGAAGGATGGAGACACATGCTTCGGCATTTCCCAGAAGTTTAGATTGTCCCCTAATGTTTTCGACGCTATCAATCCTAACCTCAACTGTACTGCTCTTTTTGTGGGTCAATGGCTTTGCGTCGATGGCACCTTGTCTTAAATTCCCATCAGCAACAATTAAACTGAGGCATTTGGATGTTGAATCTGGATTTTAAAAGTAAAATTATGATTTGCTAAATAAGTTGAAGAGCCTTTTGTATTCATTATCATGTCATCATCTTTCTTCGTTCTTGGAATTCTCAACTGGCATTAAACTTTCTCTTCATTGGTATTGGCTTTGACTTTTTTCTTTCTTTTTTGGGAAAATTTTAAGTTTAATGTTATTCACCCACAAAAATTATTTAATACACTTGGAAAGAAATTTAAGTTTAACGTACGACGCAAAGCAATTGACCAACAAAAATAAGTGAACACACTTGGAAAATTTTAAGTTTGATGTACTCATCGTCTCAGTTTTTCAGTTCAATTTTTTGAGATTCAAACTTCTAAATTGTCGTGAAATTAAGATATTTAGTATAAAATTTCAGGACAAAAAAAGTACTGACTAAACCCAAAATAGCATCCTTAAGAGTGGCTATTTGTGCACTTAGCCATAAGTACCTATTATATCTTTTTGGGATTGTTACACAAATAGCCTGTCAAATTCAATGTTTACTTTTTTTAGCCTACATAATATATATATATTATATATCCACCGAATATTTTTAGTTTAAGAGATTAGGTGGGCGGTATATATTATACATCCATCGAATATTTTTAGTTTAAGAGATTAGGTGGGCGGTTATTTGGCATAATTATTGTTACACAAATAGCCTGCCAGATTTAATATTTACTTTTTTAGCCTGCATACTTAGATAATACATAGTTATTCACAATATATATATATATATATACATTATACATATATTACACATCCACCATTAAAGGTTCGAATACAAACTTCAGTGAGTTCTGTCGGGTAGATAATAGCACGGGCTAGCCAGTTTGGACTGGTAATTGAAAAATAGTCAGCATTTGCAAAGTCATTGAAAAATAGCCACTATTTTACCGTAACACGGACCGATCCAGCATAATATACTTGATATTGGTGCACCTGTGTATGAACTTCCAGCATATTATGCTGGAATTCCAACACGCGAAAAGTTTCAGCATAATATACTGGAGATTGGAGCACTTGTATATGAACTTCCGGCATATTGTGCTAGACCGATATATTATACTGGAAGTCCAGTATATTATGCTGGAAGTCCAATATATTACACTCGAGTTTCAGTATAATATACTGGACTGGACTTCCAGCATAATATACTGGAGTTCCACTATATTATGCTGAAATATTTTTCGAATTTTGAACAATGTTTTCGTTCAGATTTATCTTTACATGAAAAGTGACTAAATTTTGATTATTTTTGAAACTGTGGTTATTTTTCAATTGCTACTCNAAGCCCAATATATACCCAACCGAACTAAAGATCATATTATTCATTACCGCAAGATGAGTGTCCATTTTCCTTTCAACCTTTCTCTTAATTCCAAGCCACGCTTGACATAAATAATATTTCAATATTTTTAAATATAAAATTCAACAATTGTAAATACTGGTTTGACCAATACTGAGGATCAGCGAAATACTGGTGAAATATTATAAAAACTTATTTAAGGAATATTTCAATTAAAATAATGATTCTGCAATCACAATTCTTCTTCTTCTTTTTTCTTTATTTTTGGTTGAGAATGTGGTGAAGATTTATGTCATCAATTTAAAAATTGTCCCAGTGAAAGAGATAGGAACAAGTAACAACACAAAGTACCACTTATATTCGATTCCTATCCAAAATCCTATCTAAAACTCACAAAAGTATTACACCTTTCTATCCACAAAATTTAGTCAAATTGGAAAAAAAGGCGCATAGAATCATATGATTCATCTTCTTCTTCCTTCTCATTTCTTGCCAATTCCGTGACCCCAACGAGTTAATGACTCATCTGGACCTCCTACGTTAGTAGAGGCAAAAAAATAAGTGCAAAATACTATTGCATTCAATACTTAATAATTGTTTGAGGTGTGTCATCAATTCCTAGGTAGCTTTATAGGCAAGATCGTGACTAAATTGAATAAAAACCCTTGTTATATTTTGCCTTTTTATTGAAAGGCACTTGTATTAATTACCAAGGAGATTAGCATCCACGCCATTTGTCACCCAAAATCCCACAAATTTCATGATTCGTAAACAAAAGCATGTCGATTTTTGTTCCCACTTTCTAACAAGAATGAGGATATAGGAAGCTTCTTAATAGTAGTAATTGAGTGACAATTACTTTATCCACACGACCTTCTTTTTTTCCTTTTCAAAGTTTTTCCTTTTGCTTTATATCTTCTTCTTTTTTTTGGCACAATTATAGGATATAATATAATAGTTTTACCATTGGGGTGTCACTCAATTTCTTTTTTGAACTGTCGAGTTTTTAATTATCTTGAGCCAGAAGTTAAAAAATAAATAAGATTTTCGTAGTCTTTGACATACAAAAAAGGTGAAATGGAATATAATTTTATTGTTAATAAAACGTGGTCTTGTATCCTTAAGAACGGCTAAACAAAAGTTTACTGCTTAGGGTTCTTAATATTCCAAAAAGAGAAATACTTATTAAAATTATAAGTGGATAATGCCAATTTTTACAACTACTTGTAACTTTAGTAGAAGTGGGAACCAAATTCACGTGCTTTTGATTACAAAATACGAATCAAATCAAATTGAAATGATACTTCCAACTTTAGGTTTTGAAAAGAACGATATTGATTTTGGAAGTCATAATGAATTGTACGTTAGAAGAGGGGAGAAAAGGAGAAAGTGGTTCCTCTTCATTGTGGTCACACTCTTTTTATTAAAGCTAAGAGTTTGCTTGCTTCCTGTTTTCTCGTGACCTCCTCAAAAGTTTCGAATTAAAGGAATTGAATTTTCTTTTCCCTCTAATAATAACAAAAATTTAAATAGTGTATTATTACAGAAATATTTTATTTATCCCATAGTTCAATTTAGTTGAGTCGTCAATGCAATAACTATAAGCAACTTGCCCGACGTTTTGTTCAGTCTAAGAATAATATTTTTTACATTGTCTTTGATCCAGTTTTCACGTGGATAACTTTTACATTCTTCGTTTGATTCTTGTCATGTCTCTATAATCCACCTGATAATGGTGAAGATATAAGTTTTGGTGCTATAATGGCTCGAGTCCAGAGGCGGAGCTAGCCTCATAGGTGCGGGTTCGGCTGAACCCAGTCACTTTTGCTTAAACATTGTATTTATATTAAGAAATTTATTAAATATGTACAAATATTTAATTGCGAACTCAGTCACTAAGACGATCTATGGGTCTGAAATAAATTCAGAACCCATAAATTTTAAATCCTGACTCCATCTCTCACCTTTGCTCGAGTCAATAAACGACTCTCTAACCTAAGTTTGGATGGTTTGACATATTATATATCTCAACTTTTATGAGTAAACTTTGACACCCTTAATTCAATGCAAGACAAATACTTTCTCAAACCATAAAAGAACTTTGGTTTATAATTAATTTGCATGCATTTGAGTAACGAAAAGAATACACAAAAGATAGTTCATTGAGCAAATTTATTATCAGAAAGTGCCACCTAAATTCCTTGATTGATATATGTAATTCCTGGTGGAATACTGATTCTTATTCACGTAAATTAGCACTCGCACCTCAAAGTTTAGGACAAACAAAAAGAGAAAACTCTTCTCATCGTTTTTTTCTTCCCAATTTTCATTTGTTCTGATAGTTGAAGGATGTACTACTATTTAAAGCATGATTAGTATACAATGCCGTTTAAAGCTGACAGCTTTAATTTGAACATAATTTTGAATTATCACCATACACTTGAACTCTGCTTTTCAGGACAAAATAATACATTCAGCAACACAAGCAAAAAGCTACACAATTGCTCTGACAAATCTTATATTAATTGTTGAGAGGTTGAAATTGAACACATTAAAGTATGTATTTTCTATGCAATGGAGACAGGAGAACCAGTTCAAAATCTAACAATATCTTCCCACTAAAACATTATACAACAACAAATAAAATTAAAATTAAAATTAAATCCAAACATCTTCTTTAATTAGGTCATACTATTTTGTAGCCAGCACCCCCTTTTGACATTTCAACAGTTGTGCCATTCCTAGTTCCAGGATAGTCCACTTCAGTCATGAACTTAGACCAGAACCAATGCTCTTTCCACACAATCACCATCTCTTCAATTGGGATATTCTTTGTCTCAGGCAAGAAGAAGTAAATGAAGACAGTCATAATCACAACAAAGAATGCAAAGAAGAGGAACAATCCAAACTTCAAATGACACAACATTGTCAAGAATACTTGTGCCACTATAAATGTGAAGATCATGTTCACTGAAACATTGATACTTTGAGCAGCTGATCGAATTTCGAGTGGGAAAATTTCACTAGGTACCAACCATCCTAGAGGTCCCCATGACCAAGCAAATCCAGCTACATAAACACAGATGAATATCACCACTACTATCGCGTACCACTTTGGCAAATCTCCTGGAGTTCCATTCACTCCAAACTTTATAGCTATGCAAATTGACACTGCTATCTGCAGATATATATCAAAAACCAAGTTCAAGTTAGAAATGTGAACTTAATTTCATATACGAATTCACTGGCTCTAAATTCTGAATTTGTTACTGAAGACGAACGTTATATCCAAGAAAATGGAAGGAAATTTAACTTACTTGGCAGATGAGCATTTGAATGCCACCTTCAAGGAACAAGAATCTTCGTCCCAATTTATCAACATAGTAAATAGAAACAACAGTTGCAACTACATTGACTCCACCAGTAATAACAGCAGATATAAGGGAAGCATCAGCACCAAAACCAATTGTCTTAAACAAAACTGGTGCATAGAACATAATCACATTAATTCCAGTAAGTTGCTGGAAAAATGGGATCATAATTGCCATCGTAAGATGTGGTCTATATTTCCTTTGCAACAAATTTCTCCAAGGGTTCTCAATTTTCCTAGAAGCCTCACTCGCGACGACTAAATCATTGAACTCTTCGTCTACATCATCAATGCCTCTGATTCTTTTAAGCTTAGCTTTGGCTTCGTCGTGATTGCCCCGTTCGATCATGGAGTTTGGTGTCTCAGGAAGGAAAAGTGAGCCTATTGTGATGATCAATGCAGGTACCATAGCACCTCCTAAGCTCAATCTCCATCCCCAATGAATCTTGGCAAAGAAATAGTTTAACACATTTGCTACAAGTATACCAATTGTAATGGACAGTTGAAAACCTATGTTGAGTGCTCCTCTGTACTTGTATGGAGCCATTTCAGATAGGTATAGTGGAACAGACTGCAATTCAATTAAACAACAACAAAAAATGTTAATCACCCCCTCAAAAAAAGGAAAAAAACAGCAAATGGTTCTAAGGAAAACAAAAAAATCAAAAAGAGGAGGGAAATATTGTGTTTCTATCAAGGGGGCCAGGCCACTTGTTGTTGTCACGATGGATAAGGACAGAGTGATATTTTCTTAATTAGACTAAGAAAATGGGAACAACATTTCATGATTAATATTAAATATTATGACTTGTTACTTTCTAGTGAATTATAAACCAATTTGTTTTTAGTAAATTGGTCGTATTCATGAGCAGACGATGTGGAAAAGAATTTACGCGCACGTCACTTCAATGAAGAAAAAGAAATATACACACATCCAAACAGGGTATCTACTATTAAGAAAAGAGGAGTTTTGTTAATCTCAACAACAAATAATGGTTATGTGATATCATGACAATCACAACTTGCTGAAGAATCCCAAAGCAGATTCATTATTCAAACTAATTTAGACTTTAGACTGAACAAAGAACTGGTGAAATGTGCACTGTATAAGGTGCATAGTGGGATTTAATTAGCAAAAAAAGTCTTTTTCAAATCAGGTTAACGTCCAAATTGTAAAAAGATAGGGTCCTCCTAATTTGAGGACTCAATAGTCCAATCGACACGGTTGACTTCAAAACACATTTTTTTGTAACCAAATAATGAAATAAAAGGGATAACAGAAAAAGATAAAAGTAAATGGAATTAGAAATGTGGGGGAAAAACTTTTCTATACATAGGCTGTTCAAATTTTTTTACCCTTTGATGTCACGTTACATGTATTTAAAAGTAACGATTCATGAATGGAATTAATAACATGAAAATAAGACAAATAACTTATAAATTAAATTGCATGTGAATATTCATTTACAGGATATAAGATAAGATAAAAAAAAAAAGTGATAACATATGGTTTCAGGACTTGATAGCAAGAAATCATGTGTTGCACATACTGTGTGATCTACGCATTAAGTAAGTACTTACTGCCATTCAGATCCGAACTGTGGGAAAAGTGTTGACCACCAACTTGCTATTACTATATTTTTACAGTTTTGAAACCAAGAAATAAATGCATAAATTAAGAAACGTAATTCCACGGCAAAAACCAAAGAAACAGGGGAACCATAGAACAGGACAAACTTGAAATAAATGAACAAAAAGGGGAAAAAACAGAGACAGACACACAGATGATTTTGTTTGTAGAGAAAAACCACCATTCTTCGATTGCATAAACATAGTCACATGGTTGTACTGTTTAGAGAATAAACACCAGTTTTGGACTGCATTAACAACTTGGGACGACCAACAAACAAATAATTAGGAATATGACCACATACCAATCTCTTGACTTGATCCAACACATAAAACAAAAACAACACTGCTCGGGCAAATACTTTTTACATCGTTAGTGCACAGAAACTAAATTAAGAATAAATTTTGTCGTATAATGGAAATTACCATATACCTGATTGGCGAATCCAATACCAAAACCTAGTAAAATACGACCAACAATGAGCATAGCAACATTCTGAGCAAAGCCATTGATCAAAGCTCCAGCACAGAAGAGGACACCTCCAGAGAGCATAGAGAGTCTCCTTCCAAGTTTTCTGGTGACAGTAGATGCCACCAGAGACGAAAAAAGAGCAGCCAAGTACAATGACGATGTGAACATCGTCAATGTTTGGCTGTCAAATTTGCAGTATTGATTTGTTGAATCATCTGCCTTTTGTTTCCTGAACACAGATGGGAAAAATCTACTCAAGAATGAGTCCATTGATGTCACACCCCCTGATCCATACACAAAACAAACATCGTCATTATAAACCTAGAATGAAACAATACGAGATGTAATAATTCATTTACACTGTCACTGCATATAAGATACATCTTTTCTTCTTCTTTTTTTTGTGTTTTTACGTACCGGAAATTCCAATATCGTAACCGAAAATGAGACCACCCATGGCAGCGACAATGCAAGTAACAGTAACATAAAGAGTTAAATGTCCGGGATATTCTTTCCCGTTGCCGGGACCAATACCACCACCACCAGCCATCTTTCTGAGCTGATCACAAAACAAGAACAACTTGTGGCAGAAGAAATGATGAAGAAAAAAAGAAAAATATTGAGAGAGATCTGTAACGTAAACTGGAGAAATATAAGATAAAGCTAAGTGGAAACTGAAAGAGAGATTTAAGAGTACTTCAGAAATGAAGCTAATGAATATAGAGGAATAGATGTGAGAAGGTAAGAGTATATATAGAAAGTGAGGGAGACTATTACAATGTCGTAAATCCGGGACTATATGCTGGACTCTCCTTAGCTGTCACAATTTTTTTTTTGTTAATTCTTTTTTATTTAGCTGTCAAAATTATGCATAGAATCTTATCTCACGCTATTAGAACTTTATTAAATTGAGGTGACAAAAAGAATAACGATAACACATAGTTGACTCACTGTATTACATGGAGACTTATAATTAAAATTTAACGTATAATATATTGGAACTAATAAAGAGATATTTATGCAAGAGGTGAACTGTAGATGATTTCTCAAAAAATTTCTACATTCCAAACGAAATAATTTAGATCTCCCAGCAGATTTTGGATTTATAAAGTTTATTGTTGATGTTGTGGAATGTGGACTCGGAAGTTTTTGATTGGGCATCTTATTGACGCTAATTCATTCTAATTCAAAATTGTAGCCGTAGTTCTATTAGAATGTGTGACATTGTTGTAGCCTTGTAGGGAATGAATTATTGTTTACGGATATAACATTACACAACTATTATCCCATGAGCCGCTTTTTGAGGTTAACTTAGGTTTAATGTCTTTCTTTTAATATGGTATTGACATCAGACTCATTCTTATTTTCGAAGGTGTTATATGCCTCATATTGGCGGAAGAAACAAATAATAATCTTCTTATATGATAATCTTGGATAATCTTAATTCAATAAACTTATGAAGTTGACATATGTTTAAAAGTTATTTTCTAAACAAATTTACACAAGATGCTTGGAAACAAGTTGAATAAGGCCAAAGGTTATGTGACCATATAATTGCCTTGAATTTAGGCTGGATAAAAATAAAAGATGGAAGGCTTGTAGTATATATTAATTCAAGTTCAAGTTGATGTGGGAAATGGTGTGTAAGGAAAGTGATTATTTGGGGTTTTACTGGTAGACGGCAGTCAAATGAGGGAGTTCCCACTCTTAGTAATACACATCAGCCATTTGTCATCTAATTTATCTTTATCTTTTCTTACTTGCGATATACTGGCCATTTGGTGGCAATATTTCCACCTACCTTTGCTGGGTTTGGTTGACTTTCTTTTTCAACAGCGTTTACTTCGACCAAAAGGGATGCCAATTCATATCCTTTGAACATTTTGAGAATATATTTAGACAAAAAAAAAAGATTAGCTAATAGAAACCAAAAATATTGTCAATATTTTAGGGAGTTACATTTCATGTTACATTAAAAATAATTAAAAATGGTATATATATAAATTAGAATACTTGAAAACTATAATTCCTCATATATTAATTTTTTTTTCCCCTTCTGGGACGGAACGAGTAGTCTCTTTTATTATGTGAAAGTGGAAATAGGTACTACTAAGTGTTTGACTAACTATAAATCTTGAGCAAGAAATGTTTTTTTTATTTATTAAGAGAAGTCTACCTTATCCATTTACGAATATTACTTGGAAGTAACATCAGTGTGTATGGGAAGCCATTAACTACTTTGTTAAGCAATCCTTAAATTAAGGATAATAACTAAACAAAGTTACTTTCTCATAGATTATGTCATGGGCGGTTATTTGATGAGCTACTCATCACTTCTATTTTATTAGAGTAAGTAGAGATGGTGCAGTCCAGTTTTAAATCTATTTATGTGAAGCAAGCAATTAACCTATGCCAGATTGAATTTGGTTATACTAGCATTTAATATATGAAGAAAAGAATAGTGAAAAAGAGAAGAGGAAGAAAAAACAATTATAAAGAATTCCACCTAGGCATTATAGAATGGATAATATGGATTTTTAGTTATGGAACTTTCCTTGGAATTCCATCGTTTACCTTTTTCTTTGTTTGGATAATCACGTTTCTAGGGAGCTATAATTATTAATTAAGTAGGTATCCCACTGTGGTAGCAAGTAGCGGAAACGTGACTTCATTACATCCACCACTCATTTATTTTCACATCATCTTTATCTTCATAAGATAAGTAAGAACCCAAATAGGAAATAAATGGAATTTTTCTGATTTTCCTTGTAATATAATACAATTTGTTAAACACAAAATCTAATGAAAGCATTATTTTATCTCAAACTTTGTCTATATTTTTGTTATCTCCTTCGACAAGATTTAGACCCAAAACATATCCTAGTACCCAAATTGAAATGTTATTTCAAGTTGTGAGCTAGCGATGATATTATTTGATTAGACAAGCGTGCGTAATTACTTTTAAATTCTGACCATACTTTCATATGTGTTTGTTTTCCTAGTTCTAGTTTCCGTTATATTTCACGCGTTACAACGCCTTGCATTCTTTTCTATTCAAATTTATTACAAGTATTATTATAGTTTAGGCCCCATGAAAAAAGCTCATAAACGCAACCGACTACATCTTTTCTATATTCTCTCTTTTTCGTCCCCTCCATTCTCTTTTATTATTTCACTTTATTATGCACCATGAAAATAGATCCAGGTAGGGGCCAATCGAGTGGAAAAAGAAGAAGTGGAGGGCCCAAACAGGAGGAAAAACAGAAAGCAGGATTAATCCCGTCTTTATTTCGAGTTTTTTCTAATGAAATTAGCGGTTGATCTAAATTTCAAACCTGGTGGCTTGACTTTACATAGAGTGGGTCCCACGTCGAAACGTCATGTTAATCAGTAATTAGTATCTCTAATTATCATCTGCACACAGTATCTCTTTAAATCCACTTTTAGCTCAACATCCATTTATTCGACAATAATTTAACAATATTAGTATAAATATAGATTAGTGAAAAGGAAAAATAGAAAACTAGTCAGCACATATATATATATATGCATGATGATAGTCCAACATCTACTTTGACGTCGTCTTCATCATCACAAAGTCGTTTCAATTTCCTGCTATATGGGATGCTAAGGCTTGCCACACATTATTTATGATGAGGCAGAGAACATATAGCCTCTAAGTAACAGCCCACTTGCTTCACCACAAATCATTACAAATAATGACTTTATTGTACAAAAATCCATGTGATGGATCCATTCTCACTTTTGCTGTCATCTTCCTTCTTTTATTTTGTGTGTGCATTCTCCTCAAGTTGTTTCTCAGCAGGCGTTTGGACATAAAAATTGTAATTTTTTAAAATAGTAGTATTTGAAATTAAGTTGAAAAATAGTATTTGAAATTTGAAATTATATTTGAATATGCATTACTTGAGAAATTGTTGCAGTTTTGTAAGCCGGGAAACAAAAATTTCTGAAATTTTTGAAAAAGTTTGAAAAACTCATTTTCGAAAATCTCCAAAAACTTGTAAAATTTCATGGACAAACACATTTTTTATTAACTAAATTCGAAATTTTTCTTTTTGGAGAAACGGGGCCTTAGTAGGGGTCGTTTGGTGCTTGAAAGGCTCCCGTGTTTCAATTAAATTTCTTAAATTACCTTCTAGAAGAAAGAGAGCAATTGCGGATTCATCTATTGAAATTGATTGAGATTAACAGGGTATGAACCCTAGAGATGAGGAAGAGAGAACGAGAGATGAACTAGAGAGAAGTTAGAGAGAGAAATGAGCAGTAAGGAAATGAATTCATATCATTCACGTGTGTTAGAAAATCTGATGATTTACATTATATAGTTAGGTAATTAACTAACTAATCAACTAATTAATGGAATCCTGATTTTCGGTAATTAATAGACGGTGAAATGACTATTCTGCCCTTACTATTTTACACTTAAGTTACCCCTTTCTCAACATTCCACCTCAAGCTAGGAGGTGCAAAAATGTTGAGAACTCCTAGCTTGGAGATTAGATGTTCATGTTGAAATCTGGGGAGACCCTAAGTATTTCTGTTGGTTGATCTTTGCTAGGAATGTACCTTGTTGCTATTAGACCTTGTACTATCCTCTCTCTTATAAAATGACAGTCTATTTCGATGTGTTTGGTTCTCTCATGATATACAGGATTGGCTGCAATCTGCATAGCATCCTTGCTATCACTGTACACTTCAATAGGTAAGGTTAATTCAATCCCAATTTCTTGCATAAGTCCTTGTAGCCAAATAAGTTCAGCTACTAAGGCTGCAATGCTTATGTATTCAGCCTTTGTACAACTCTTAGATACTGCAATTTGTTTTTTTGATTTCCAAGCAACTAAGGAATCTCCAATCTTGATTAAGTATCTTGTTTCTGATTTTCTGAAAATTGGACATGCTGCCCAGTAGACTGTGATATTATTGTTGGTTGAGCTTGATAGCAGAATTCCTCTTCCAGGTTGATTCTTGACATATTTAACAACTCCCACAGCTGCTTCCATGTGGGATTTCTTAGGTTGTTGTAAGAACTGACTGAGAGTTTGAACACTAAATGAAATATCAGGTCTGGTCATTGTTAGATAAATTAGTGTACCTATCAATCTTTGGTATGAGTTAATGTCAGCAAGAGGTTCATCTGCTAACTGACTAACATTTTTACAGTGATCATCATACTCCTTTGTTGTCAGTTTAGCATTAGTGTCTAAGGGAGTTGCAAAGGGTTTAGCAACACTTAATCCAAGTTTTGAAATGAGTTCTAGTGCATATTTCCTTTGGTGCACCAGTATCCCTTGTTTATATCTTGCAAACTCAATACCTAGAAAGTACTTTAACTCACCCAGATCCTTCATTTTAAACACTTGTTGCAAACTGCTCTTTGTTTCTTCAATCAAAATCAGAATATCACATGTCATCAACATACGCTAACACCATAGTAGTGCCTTCAGATGTTTTTTTAATAAACAAGGAGTGGTCAAACTGACTTTGCTTGAATTCAGACTTTATTAGAACTTCAGTCAATTTTGCATGCCATTATCTTGGGGCTTGTTTTAGGCCATACAAGAATTTGATGAGCCTGCATACTGGTTTCTTCTCCCCCTGAATCTTAAATCCTTGTGGAAGCTCCATGTATATTTCATCATATAAATATCCTTGAAGAGCATTATACACATCTATTTGGTGTATACGCCACTTCTTTCCTGCTACAACTGCCAGTATTGTTTTTACTGTCTTCATTTTAATTACCTGGAGAAAATATTTCCTGGTAATCAATTCCTTCTTTTTGACTGTATCCCTTTGCTACTAATTTGGCTTTAAACCTCTCAACTTCACCTGTAGCCTTGTACTTTACTTTGTAAATCCATTTACATCATATTGGTATTTTGCCTTCAGGAAGAGAAACTATATCCCATGTATGATTACTTTGTAAAGCATCAATTTCTTATTCCATGCTTCTATCCATCTTGGATCTTTGGTTTCTTCTGAATGGATTGTAGGCTCAGTTACACTTGAAGAGGTAGCTATGAATGTTTGATAAGCTGGGGGCAGTCTTTCATAAGTAATGTATTTTGAGATAGAATATGGAACCTCTTCATGTATATTAAGTGACACAAAGTCATTCAGCCATATAGGTGGTCTTTTTCCCTATCAGACCTTTTATATCCAGATTGGACTACTGGACTTGTGGTCTGTGTGAATTCTGTAGCTGGCATCTCAGTGTCTGTGTTTTGAAAATTTTGAGCTAAACTGTCTATAGTTTGATTGCCAATTTCTTCATAGACTTTAGGTTGCTCCTATGTAGTTTCAAAGGTATGGTTAACTTCTGGTTCCACAATATCACTTGGAATTTGAATTGTTGTCTGTTTATGTGCTTGTATACACTGAGGTACTGAACATTGAATGTCCTGTAGATGTAAGGTTGTTGAGGTTAAGAATATAGGCACATAGTAGTCTTCTTTCTTCTTGAAAGGAAAGACATCTTCTCTAAACACTACATCTCTATTAACAAAGAAGTTCCTATCCTTCAGATCATATAATAGGTATCCTTTTTGAGTTCTTGCTATCCTATATAGACTGCAGTTTTGGTTCTTGATAATATTTTGTCATGCTGTTGAACTAATTTTGCATAACATAAGCATCCTAATACCTTTAGATGAGTATAGGAAGGTGGTTTATGATATAGTCTTTCATAGGGAGTTTTGTCGTTGATAACAACAGTTGATATCCTGTTTATGAGGTAAACAACAGCATTTACACAGTGACCCCAAACTCTTATTGGTATTTTAGCTTGAAACCTAATAGCCTTGGTGATCTCTAGAATATGTTCGTACTTCCTCTCAGCAACTCCATTTTGCTGAGGAGTATAGGCACATAAAGTTTGGTGAATAGCCCTAAGTTTCTTAAACATTTCACTGCATACTGAGTTTATAAACTCAGTGCCATTATTAGTTCTGATAACTCTAATAATCTTGTCAGACTGAGCTTTGACTAATATCAAGAATTGTTGTAGTAAGACACATACTTCAGACTTCTGCTTTAGCAAAAATACTTAAGTCATTCTTGAAAAACCATCAACAACTGTTAAGAAGTATTTATTACCATCATATGTAGGAGTCTTATATGGCCCCCACATATCCATATGAACTAGATCAAATCTACTTACAGTTTTAATGTTGCTAATAGGGAATAGTGACCTTGTCTGCTTAGCACAAGGACAAACTACACACTGTTTTATAGTATCAGCTATAAGATCTGCTATACTATGAAGTAAATTCTTAATAAATTGTCGTTGAAACATGACCAAACCTCTTGTGCCATAGGTCAATATCCTTTGCTGTAGTTGAAATGGTTTGATCCTTGTCTTTTATTCCATTTGTTACTGCTAAAGATGTGCCAATAACTTGTCTTTCTAGTATGTAGATTCCATCATCTTCTCTACCAATCACCCTCACCTTCCTTCTGAAGAGTTCCTGAAATACACAGAAATCAGGAAAGAAGGTTGCTGAGCATTGCAATTCCTTTGTCAGTTTAGACACTGATTACAAATTAAACTTAAATGATGGAACATAAAACATATTAGTAATTGTGTTCCCTTCTGATATAGTGCTAGCACCAGTGTGAGTAGCATATGAAATTTCTTATATTTGGCATGAATATCTTCTTTGGTTATTTAGATTGAAGAATAGTTGACTTGTTTAACATATTCAAATAAGCTACCATATGATTTATGGCTCCTGTGTCTATTATCCACTCGTGTAGACTACTAGAAACCATCAGAGCACAACTAATACCTGTTGTATTGGCTGCAGGAGACCAAGAGTTGACATTGTGTTGGAAGACTGGCTAGCTCCTGTTTTGTTGAGAAGTTGGAGAATCTGATCATATTTCCCTCTAGAGAATGTACAACATGTTATTTAATTCAGTTGATTGAAATTAAGACCAATTACAGACCCTTGGTCCTCAGTAGTCGTAGGAGTTTGATTTGTATTCATATTCAAATTCTGCAAATGACCCCTTGCATCATTGTACCCACTATATGTTTGTTGAGTTGAACTGTCTGTAATGACATTATAGGCTACATTATGTCATACTCCCCCTTTCTTCTTTGGTCTGTAATCAGGTGGATAACCTACTATTTTGTAATAATTTTCTTTATTGTATCCCTTGAGTTTACAGAACTCACACTGAATATTATAGTTTTTCTTGAACCTTTGATTTTCTGTGGATCTTGAATACATTACTGCATCAAAGTTTCCTGACATTATTGCAGGATTAGCTCCTAAAATTCCTGTAGTAGCTGCTATAGACTTCTTACCTTCATCACTTATTATCATAGCATAGGCTTGATTAACTGTAGGAACAAGACTCCTCATTAATATCTGACTTCTAGCCTGATCATATGATTCATTAACCCCCATTAAAAATTGATACATCTTTAGTTTTTGAAGATAAACAACAAAATTCTTAGATTTAGGACAATCACAGTCTGGTGTTGGTACTAAGGCTTCAAACTCTTCTCATATATCCTTAAGTTTTGAGAAGTATACAGACACAGATGTAGTACCTTGAGACAGAGTTGCAATTTCTTTATGAAGATTAAAAGATCTTGAGACATCTACCTTATTAAACCTCTCAAACAAATCTTTCGAGACTACTTGGGCACAAGAAGCATACATGATTCCTCCAAGAAGGTTTTTAGAAACAGAATTCATAATCCGCAAGAGTACACTTGCATTTACCCTTTCCCAGTGATTCCATAAAATTTCTAAAAAAAATTCTTTCTTGCATGTATCATCAATTAATCCTAACTTGTTCCTGCCTAGTAAAGCAACACGCATAGATCGATTCCAGATAGAATAATTCCCAATACATTTGAGTTGAAATGAGATAATTTATATACCACTTACATCAGCTGGAGACAAGAACAGAAGATGATTATAGTCGATTCCAATTGGTTGATTTCTAGTTCCAATTGATGGATTTCCGACTCCAGAATTCAATTGTTCCCTCGCATGTTGTTGATGAACTGAACCTTGACCCAAATTCTGCTCGTTCTCCATTGAACAAGAATTCACAAGAATTTTATGCGAAACTTTCTGTATGTGTGCTCTAATACCATGAAATTAATTGAGAATTAACAGTGTATGAACCCTAGAGATGAGGTTGAGAGAACGAGAAATGAACTGGAGAGAAGTTAGAGAGAGAAATGAGCAGTAAGAAAATGAATTCATATCATTCCCGTATGTTAGAAAATCTAATGATTTACATTATATATTTAGGTAATTAACTAACTAATCAATTAACTAATGGAATCCTAATTTTCGGTAATTAATAGACGGTGAAATGACTATTCTGCCCTTACACTTAAGTTACCCCTTTCTCAAATTAAATATAAGTGAAGATAAAAAGTGAATGGAGTAATTATCTTCCTTTTCCACTTTTCATAAGCCTACCTCTCCAATCCATCATAAAATAAAACTAAAATACGAAAGACAGAAATTAGTGTTTAATCAAAAAAAGGATTTTTAGTCAAAGCCTATATTTAGAAGAAATCGGACTACTAATAACCAAATAATATCTTACTTCCTCAACAATTCGTTTGAAAAGAAAGAAATAAAAATAGCAATGTGACTTAGCAAAAAAGAAATAAGGAATGAAATGACAAGCTATCCCTCAAATTACGTAGAATGCTTCTATGAAACAAGAAAATGTAAGTAGATTTCAATAGTGTCAGGAACTTGTCCTTACAAGTGAGATTCTATATTCTTATATAGGAGTATTTAATTATAATGTTTCTCCCTATTTATGATGAATTCATTATGAACATTAATGTTATTAATTGCTCGTTATGATTGATAATCATAACTGTCACATTCTTAGCTATAAAAGTGTCTTGTAACGATTCCGATTCTCTTTCCTTATTTTGTGTTGGTTCATGAATCTTCCCTCTTTTTGGCCTTGATTCATTCCGCTCGCGCCTCTTCAACAACTGTACAAGCTCGGTATCTGTTCTTTACTGTCCCGTGGGTGTGCATCTTCCTTGTACTCTTAATTTCATTAATGGAATATGTCAGTTGTCACTTCACCATTGTTCCACGTATCATGCTTTGTCAGCTCAATAAGGTTCCACGTGTGACATCTTTTTTTCACCAACACAATTAGTACCCCGAAAACATAAATAAAAATTTAATATCTTCTGATTCAATAAGATAAAATAGGGTAATTAAAACAATTTGCAAATATGTTCTTCCAATTGTCCCGTATGATTATGATCCACTAGAAACATGGATCAGAGAGGTTGTTCTTAGCTGCTTAATAATGGCTGACAATGAATTATCTGCTCTTTTCCCTCCTGCCCCAATCTCAAGCCCATTCTGGTCTCCTATCTTCATATAAACGTACCTCCATACTCTCTTCCCATATTTTCACTGTAAAACATGAAACTTAAAATTGTATTTAATTAATTTTTGACTCTGTAGTTTTTGAGTCCCCTATCTGGATAACAAGATAAGGGTAGGGAGAGGGCTAAGCTAAGCCCTAACATGAACGAAGTCAACCCACTGTTATCACACTCTCAAAATTGACTGCGATCGAGTTATTGCAGAGATCAGTTAAACACTCTTCAATATTTATACTTCGTACATAGGTCAAATATTATTAAACTTAAATATTCTTGACGAAAATATTTGATTTCACCCCAACGGCCGTCATAGGTGGTTCCCTTAACCAATAAAATAGAAAAGTCAGTGATTCTTTACAGGTTGAAATGTCATTTAGTAGCAGGAAGTAAGGCCATTATATAGACCAACATACTGATATTTAATTCATAACATAACGTATATATCATTTCACTTACTTTCTGTCACTAATAAATGTTGCTTACCTGTCAAATTATTTTGCGTTTATAATATATTTTATAAAAATATATTTTATAAAATTCTTAAGTACATCCCTTGGGGGATGGCCCGCATGGTTTGGAGAGGGTTATTCATGGCGATGACCCAGAATCGATTCACCCTCAATGCCTTGTGGGTCTGAGTCTGTCGCATAAGACTTGTCTAATGCCGTTGCTCACACAAAAGGCAGAGATTATAACAACTACGTTTTCCGAAGTTCTAAAAAAAAAATCTTAAATACCTTTAGAATGAAAATGACTCCATGTGCATCACTTTCATGCATTTTGCTCTAAAATGTAATAAAGGAAGGACGAATATGGGAGTTGACTTATTCCAACTTGTAATTTGTTGAAACTTATTAGTTTTCCCATACGTATACCTTCGATGATTCATGCGTATGAACTTGAATATATTAAGTCAAACTTTGAACATATGGATTTAACAGCAACTTTCCTTCTTTTTTTCTGGGACCATTTTTGGGTCAAGAGATATTGTCATTACTTGATTGAATCTTAAGACCGAACTTCTTTATTCTTTTACATTTTGCCCAAGAATTTCCTAACATTTTAAAGAGACAACAATTATTTTAACAAACAGGGACGTTAAGAAAATTTTAATTTATTATATCATGATCACCTCAATGGAAACTAAATAAACTAATATCTACTACTACTATATATGATCTTTTTCTTTCCCTAAAATGTTGCTTTACATACGGGATGAAATAATGAATTTTTTTTTCCCTCTCTGTTGATGATAGTTAGATCATTTGGCAATATATACTCCTTTTTATCCGATTTTGTACGACAATCCTATAATTTGGTCATGAGTCAAGCTACTTCTATTATTTCAGATATGTTCTTAATATTTTTTATTATAAAGTATTTTGAGAAAGTGTAAGTACTTGAGACGATTTTCTTCTACGTAATTTTAAGTGTACCTCCTCCTCTTTATATCCCTTTAATTATAATCATCTTTAGTGTTGCACCTATCACGGTGCATACGTACGTCATTATAACCAGACAATCTCAAACGACATGCTTTCATGAACCTTCACGTATGTTACTTAATACTTACAACTTGGTCAGATATAATTATTTTAATTCCTCCAATCTTGTATGTATGA
The DNA here is from genome assembly GCA_005239505.1 of Nicotiana paniculata. Taxonomy (NCBI): domain Eukaryota; kingdom Viridiplantae; phylum Streptophyta; class Magnoliopsida; order Solanales; family Solanaceae; genus Nicotiana; species Nicotiana paniculata. The sequence continues at coordinate 28,837 of ML315490.1, forward strand.
TTACACAACCATATTAACATTCATATTATATAATGTACATTTATTACAAAAAATAATCCAGGAATCAATGTTTTCCATACTCCATCAATCTCTTTAGGGAGTAATAGTACTATATTTTTATTTTGTTTCAATTACAGAATTGACTGACGCAAATTTTACATAATTTAGTAGCGATTGGATATAAGTGATTTGTCAATTTCAAAAATTTCTTTAAATGATTAGGAAAGGGTTATCCACTTACAAAAGTTGTTGAACTTTTACTCCAAAAAGGAAAATATGAGCTTCTTGCATGAAGAATCCGTGTCGATCTAGCTGGTGAATCTATTATATGAGGACTTATTATCGTTATCCTAAAGTATATCTTATCCAAACAGGACAAGTACTACTGTAATCATAATATCAATGGGCGAAATATAGGATTAGATTATTTTTTTTAAGGTATAAATGTAGGAGTGGACATAAAATCACGTGCGGCATGAGACATTCGTACGTGATGTCAACTTGAAATTTTGAGTTCACATGTACCAGAAAGTAAGGTAATTTTACTTGTATTAACATTTCTCTAATTTGGCAATGATTTTCGTCTAATTATATTTCGTATTCCTAACCATTGAACCTTTTGTTATGCATATTGCTTAAAAATGAAGTGATCGATATTAATACCCAAAATTAAATGGAAAACGAGAAGTACAATGGGACCATCTCTATATGATAAGAGAGAGATATCCCATTAATTCTATGAAACTTATTCAGATTTTGTGTTTACAACAAATTAATTGCTATGTGTCTTTCATATGTACAGTAATAATTTTTTTCTCTATGATATGAAAATTTGTCGGTTGAACTTTTTTTCAAATCTGTAATATCCAGAAGTTCTTCAACGGTGTGACCCGATGCTCATTGACTCATGACTAGTGACTAGTAATTAGTCTTGAGTGAGACAGCACAAAATTTAAGAACTCCGGGTCTACTGAACGCTGAAAGCAATTTCAAGTGGCTTTAAACATCAACTTATACTTTTTGGTAATTCCGTCATATATTGCTACAGCATTAAACAGTAGCCCTTCGCCAGAATGCGTGTGTATATACACACCATATTTATTTCGATCCAAGCCCATGACACGTGATGTCTGCTTTGGACCTAGGCAATGCACATATTTGTCTTTCGGGTTACGCCACATCGAACCCCAAAAATATGTGCGTACCATTTGAGCTTGTGGCATGCCTTTTAAAGTTCTTCGCTTTCCTCCCTCATTCTGATGTAAGATACGTCTAAGGTGATATGTGCACCCCTTCTTTAGAAGCTTGTTGTTAGGGGCATAACTCTTTGACATAGGGCGTGGTGGCCTAGCCATTGGCCTATGTGCGGACAAAATGATCATGCGAGCAACGGACCAGACATTGTCATGTGGCTTGTTGTGGGCAAGTATTGGCCAAGGTCTTGGGGCAGGCAAGACATGCTCGGCAAAAGGCTTGACAAGGCAGTGTTGGTAAGTTAGGGTAGCATGGCACGACATGTGCACCAAAATCAGTGGCACGAGCACTTTGGGTTGTGGCAGCGTCAAGTGCAGGCTAAGCTAAGGCAAAACAGTGCAGGGTGATGGCAAAGGCTTTCAATAGCTAAGGCACGGCTATGTGAATCAAAATACAAGCAATGGCACGGGTGAAACAAGTGTTGACGTGGACAAGGTAGAAACTCGGCCAAGGCATGAGCGGGCTGTGGTGGAGTCGGACGTGTGCGACAAATTAATGAGCGGTAGATTGCGGTAAGGAATTGGTGCGGAACAATGTCAAAAAGGAGCCAATGGTGGGCACAATGCCAGCCATGGGCGTGCAACAGCTGACCAAGTCAAGGAGCACATGCAATACACATGCCAGAGCAGTTGGCGGTTACCTTTCTATAACCACTTGTACCCATGTCTGATTTATGCTTGTATCCACTATCATTTCATGGATATAATGGCCTATGTAATAGGGGCTGTCAACTACTAGATAGGAACAGATTTAGTCTTAGCTCGCCAAGTGACAAAAGCAGTTGGCAACAAGTGTCAATGTGCTGTCAAGTGCCAAAGGCTGCCAATGTGCTATAAATAGGTGCCTTTAGTTAGAGAAAAAGTGGGAATTTCGTGTGAAACAAGTGGGAAACAGGAGAGAAACGTGAGGGTTTATAAGTGTTTCAAAAAGGGGCTAAGGTTGTGCATTGGGAAGGTCTTAATGTTGGCTAAAGAACGACTTGTGTTCTTTGTCAAAGTGGGGTTATGATCGACTTGTGATCATAGGAAAGTGGAGGTTTTCTTTGTAAGTTTTGAATTAATACAAAGGCTGGGATTTTTACGTATTTGTTTGTGTTCTCTTTACTTTTGCTACCTAAATTCATCTAAGGCAAAACTTGCTGAAAATTTGGCTAAGTGTTGAGAAAGGCTGAGTCAAATGCGCAACTTGATTGCCGCACGAGATTGACTTTAGACCGACTAAAAATGCCTCGTGACTACTGGTATTTGATGGAGCAAGTTCGAGGCGGTGGCAAGATGACCAGTAACAAATTTCATGTTGCAGTTTGAGAATATGGCTGGTGGCACAAATATTGAATTGTGCCAAAAGGTGGCGTAGTTGGAAGCACTCGTTGGGCAGGCTCTTGAAACAAGTGTCGATTATTCTGTTCTTGCGAGAATGGCATGTTTGGAGGCAAATTATGCGTCGAGACATGAGATTACACTGGCAGAAATGGCCTTGCTACACAAGGAAAATGAAGAACTGCGTGAGTAGGTGGTTCAACTTAGAAGGGCATTACAAAACGCTGCCGCTAGAAGTGATGGTCGCACCAAGGTGACGATTCTAGAGCCAAAGGCCTATGGTGGTGTGATCACGCCCAACTATGCCTTATAAAAAGTACTAAGCATTCTTTGTCAATATAATCCAGATATTAATTCCAGAGTCGAATCCTACAGGGAACTAAGACTTAACTATAAATGTTCAATATTGCTAAGAAACACAAGTCCAAACAATTTCCTAATTATAGAGATTATAATATTTATTTCTCACTAATTAACTAAAAACTATTATATAGCAGTAAAATTATCAACTAACAATGATGAAATTTGAGACAGAACTAAGGAGGTCTAGAGTTATGATTTCCCCAAATGTTGTAGTCCTTCCTGCTATGTTCCCTCCAATTTCGCATATGTATTCTCTACCGATCATGAGCTCTCTGCTTGTTGTAATTCTCTACCGAGTAACTACCACAATTTACTATACATATTCTCCCGAATTACGCTAGATGGCATTAAGTACGACTCACTCGGATCGCACCCAAGGTTTCGTTATCCCTAATCCCACCTTTAAACCCTTCGTTATTGATCAATCATATACGTCGGGAGTGATGTTGTTCAACAACTACCTAAATATGCACTCTCTCCCGAGCAATACACACTAAATAGGCACAGTCGATTGAGAGCTATTCAACCAACTACAATATAAACGTAGTTGAACAAGTAGAGAAATCCAATAGCTCAATTATATAAAAGCATAACAAGAATTTATCCTACAAAAGGTTCCATCAAAATCCGAGATAATAAATTAGCTATCCATAATAGTATGTAAAACTACAACACTAAAAATCATAACCGATAATGAAAAATAGGAAGAGGAAGGAAAAACTCGTAGAAGAATTCTCCACCTTGCTCCTATTGTGTTGCCTCCTTAAGTAGAATCTCTGTCTCAAATCTGTCTCATCTCCTCAAAATACCATTTTTTCATGTATATATATCAAGTAGGGTCAGGCCCAAATAGTTATACCGTCTCCTACGCGAAAAAGGATGATTTTCCAGGTCTGGACGATCGCGGTCGCGGTCCGGGCGCGGTCATTTACCAACATTCTGTCTCAGTTCGTGTCAGGTCTGCAGTTGCGGTTTTGACCGCATTTTTCACCCTGTTTCGTCTGGAATTTGGAAAAACGTAAAACATAAAAGTTGCAGATATTTGAGTTAGATTTCCACCTGCATATTATATATCCCAAATGGATTTCGGAGCAAAAAGTTATGTTCATTTTACTAGACAGTATGCAATATACCTACTCGAGTCTTCGTTTGTTCTTAACTATCAAATTTGACCCCTGAACACGATCCCGGCTTAATTCCTTGGGATTTTACTCAGACTTCAAAGCTTCAAATTACTTGAATTCATTCCATAACATCTATATAGCTCAGAATCACTCCTACAAGGTATAAAACATACAATTAGTGCAAAACACTAGTGATTAAAGCTCAAACTCAATTAAAGTGCAGTAACCTAGAGTGTAATAAGCGACTAAAATACGTAATTATAACCTATCATCAACACCCCACACTTAAACAATTGGTCGTCCTCGAGCAACCAAACTAAACTTTATATAGACACGACATTTTTAAACAATTCTCCTAACTCATCACACCAAGAATATTTAATATAGACTAAGCACAAAAGCGTAACATCTTCACCTCAAGATTTGACTTACAAGTACCACACATTATTCACAAATCATCCACTTACTCTAACATAGAGGTCACTGAAATTACCTTTCCTTCATGAATCAAGTGCCCTCACACAACAAAAGAGAGTAGTTCCACACAATAAAATTTAAAAACACTAAGGAACTCAAGATAGAAAGAATTCACTCACTCTCAGAAATAACATTCATATGCCACAAAAGATGCACCATAGGCTTGCTCGTAGTGTACTACTCTACTAATCGAGCTTATTCAGTCTAGGATCAAGTAGGACTTTATTTGGTTGAAATGTAGGTTGCGGGAGGGGTATGATACATTTAGATATAAGAGTGACTACACCTCCTAAGCACTTTAATACATATACTGTAACATTCAAACCCCATACTTATGTCAAACCAACCTCCGCCTTCACATCTATATATTTTACCCCATACTTCTTTAAGCACAAGCACAATTACATCAAGAGTCGCCGCTTATCAAGGAATTTTTTTTTCACAACAATACAAATTTTTTTTTTTTTATTTATTTATTTAAGTGGCTCTTACTTTTTCAAAACAATGCACATTTCTCCTTATTTCATTAGTTCCACTCAAAAGCCAAACCAACGACCTCACACTTTAACTTTTAATAAATCATCACAATTCAAGTGCTCATGAGAGGTTAGTAGGTTCAGATAGATGGTTAATTCAAACAAATGGGTAAGACTTGTAATGTGGTTTCCAAAGAAACAGGATTACAGGCTCAAAGGGGTTAACTACGACACATAACAATTAGGCGGGTAAAATATACATATCTGGCTCAACAAAGAAACGCCTATATCACTTTCAAGACTGAACAAAACTATTTTTTTTGCTTTGCAAACACACGGGGAAAGTTCTAGACATCAAATGCAATGCATAGAATAACACACAAACCTCTCACACACATGACACATAACTCACTCAGGATTGGTTTCATCAAGACACTCTAGTCAAAGCAGTTAAGCAAAGTTAAGCTTATACAATTTAAGGTACTTATACAAGAGTCAAAAAATAAGCCTAAGCGTCACAACCAAAGTACTCATTATTCTCAAGGCATAACAAAGTCAAGAGATATTTCTTCAGTTCAAAACACAACACAATGACTCCTATTCCAAAAAAAAACTAACTACACCCGGTTCAAACAAAACCCTTGGAAAAGAACCGCGGCACAAAGAAAAACCAAAAGGGAATTGCTACACTACCTAACAAAAGAAAATCTTTTTGTTTTTTTTTCTTTAGACTTAAATCTCTCAAGAAAATTGTCTAATAGATCCATCGTCGGGAAAAGTCCAATCTTTTCTATTTTTGTAAAAAAAATAATTATTCCATTAAACTAACACAACTAAAATAACATAGAAAGTCACCCAGAAAATCTCCTCACTCCATCTTAAAATTGTGCATTGTCCCTAATGCACACACATACATACAAGGGGGTAAAGAAAAACTCCCTGGTAGGCCAAAGGCCGAAGCACTAGCATCTCATGGGGTACTCAGACTTCTACCAGGCCTGGTCCTTCGTGCGGGTACCTCACACTTATTCCCAACCACCTGGTTTGATATAGCATCCTTCCAATGGCTTTGCATTCCATGCTCCTAAAAAATCAAAAATCGACACTACAAAAATAATACAATTAGAAAAAAAATAAAAAAATAAATAAAAGAAAGCAGTAAAGCTTCGTTGCCTCTCTACGAGCGCTTGATTTAACGTCGCGACACGACGTGAATCACTTTTTGCCTCCACCTCGAGCTTATGAATTGAACCCCCAATTTGGCTTCAAGTTTATGATTATGGTCATGGGGCGGTGGAACGAATCTAACTGGCCCAAGGAAATAATGTAGTATTCTGAAATCCTTGGCCTTTGTATGAGGTATGTAATTCTGACTTTCTGGCAAGAAGAAATCCAGAATATATGCACCTTGTTCCTCATTCCTTGACTCTTCAATTGGTTCAGATGACTCTATTTCCATATCATCATCCAAACATAATGTGGAAAAACGCTTGGAGTATGGACCAATACGCTCAAACACATGAACTTTAGGACTTTAAACATCCTCAACATCAATGATACTAGAGTCAACAAAATTTATATCCTCAAAGTCCTTGGCTGACTCTAGTCTCACTTTTTCAACATTGACATCCACAAATTGTGGTTGGCTAGGTTGTTGATGTTCTACTCTGACCCCCCTCAATTATCACCTCAAATTCACGCTCTTCTTGAATACTATCCCCAATATTGGCTTGTTGAGCATTAACAACCCCAACCACTTGACTCAATTGAGCCTCCAACTTGCGAATAGTTGCCTCTTGCCTTTCTATCTGCAGTTGTTTCTCATTATTTTGCTCTAGAAGGCACTTTAACATATCCTTGATCTCCTTCAGTTCTGCCTCCCTAGGTTCTTTGTTCCTATTAACTTCACAAGAAAAAGTAGAACCATCATAATAAGGGGTTGGGGGAAGATAAGAAATATAAGCAGAACCATAAAAGTGACCATTTTTACCACCACACACATCACACAAATTTTACAAATAAGATTGAGTTTGTGCACATAACTCGCTCTAGGAAATATTTTGATACAGGTGGTTTCCTTCACAATAGGTATGGAGATCAATAGTAGAATTATCTACACCTAAATTCCCATAATTCTAAGATGTTATGTTTCTCAAATCAATAGTTATAAAAAAAACACACAAAAAAAAACACAAAATAAAATAAAAATTCAAACTTGAACCCTAACAATATATACAGCTACAGCTACAACTACACCGTTAGTTCCCCGACAACGGCGCCAAAATTTGATCGTGCCCAACTATGCCTTATAAATAGTACTAATCGGTCGTTGTCAATATAATCCGGATATTAAGTCCAGAGTCGAATCCCACAGGGAACTAAGACTTAACTATAATTGTTCAATATTACTAAGAAACACAAGTCCAAACAATTTCCTAATTATAGAGATTATTTATTTCTAACTAATTATATAACAACTATTATAAAGCAGTAAAATTATCAACTAACATGATGAAATTTAAGACAGAACTAAGGAGGTCTAGAGTTATGATTTCCCCAAATGTTGGAGTCCTTCCCGCTATGTTCCCTACAATTTCGCCTATGTATTCTCTACCAATCATGAGCCTCTGCGTGTTGTAATTCTCTACCGAGTAACTACCACAATTTACTAGACATATTCTACCGAATTAAGCTAGCTGGCATTAAGTATGGCTCACTCGGATCGCACCCAAGGTTTCGTTATCCCTAATCCCATATTTAAACCCTTCGTTATTGATCCCTCATATACGTCTGGATTGATGTTGTTCAACAACTACCCAAATATTCACTCTCTTCCAAGTAATACACACTAAATAAGCACAGTCGATTGAGAGCTATTCAACCAACCACAATATAAACGTAGTTGAACAAGTAGAGAAATTCAACGGCTCAATTATATAAAAGCATAACAAGAATTTATCCTACAAAAGGTTCCATCAAAACCCTAGATAACAAATTAGCTATCCATAATAGTATGTAAAAATACAATACTAAAAATCATAACCAATAATGAAAAATAGGAAGAGGAAGGGAAAACTCGTAGAAGAATTTCCCGCCTTGCTCCTATTGTGTCTCTGCCTCCTTAAGTCGAATCTCTGTCTCAAATCTGTCCCATATCCTCAAAATACCCTTTTTCCATGTATATATACCAAGTAGGGTCGGGCCCAAATAATTATACCTTCTCCTATGTGAAAAAAGGATGATTTTCCAGGTCTGGAGAACCGCGGTCGCGGCAAAATTTGATCACGCCCAACTCTAGTCCTAAAAAGGATAAGCGGTCGCTGCATATATAATTCGGTATATAAGTCCGGAGTCGAATCCCACAGACAACTAAGGTTTCGCTATAATTGTTCAATATTGCTAAGAAACGCAAGTCCAAATAATTTCCTAATTATTGAGATTATAATATTTATTTCTAACTAATTAACTAAGAAACTAAAGCAGTAAATTAACAACTAAAGATGCTAAGGGTTGGAGATTAAATTTAGGAGGTCTAGAGTTATGATTTCCCCAACTGTCAGAATCCTTCCTGCTATGTTTTCTATAATTTCGCCTATATATTATCTACTGGTCGTGAGCACTTTAGGTGCCGTAATTCTATCTCGAGCAATTATAACAATTTACTAGACATATTCTCTCGAACTACGCTAGTTGGCTTTATCTAACCGCTCATTATGACCACGTCAAGACTTTATTCTTTCTAAACCTACCTTCAAACATGTTGTATTGATTTCTCACATACGTTAGAAGTGACGTTTTTCAAAAACCACCTAAATATATATCCTTTCTCAAGTAACACATAATAAATACATAGTTGAACAATTAGAGAAATCCAACGACACAATTATATAAAAGCATAACAAGAATTTATCCTACAAAAGATTCCATCAAAATCCTAGATAACAAATTAGCTATCCATAATAGTATGTAAAACTACAATATTAAAAATCATAACCAATAATGAAAAATAGGAAGAGGAAGGAAAACTCGTAGAAGAATTCCCCGCCTTGCTCCTATTGTGTCTCTAACTCCTTAAGTCGAATCTCTGTCTCAAATCTGTCCCATCTTCTCAAAATACAATTTTTCCATGTATATATACCAATTAAGGTCGGGCCCAAACAATTATAACTTCTCCTACACGAAAAAAGGATGGTTTTCCAGGTCTGGACGACTGCGGTCGCGGTCAACCGCTGTCCGGGCGCAGTCATTTACCAACATTCTGTCTCAGTCCGCGTCAGGTCTGCGATCGAGGTTTCAACCGCGTTTTTCACCCTGTTTCGTTTGGAATTTGGAATAACTTAAAACATGAAATTTGTATAACTTTGAGTTATATTTCCAACCATATATTATATATCCCAAATGGAGTTTGGAGAAAAAAGTTATATCTATTTTACTAGACAGTGCGCAATATGCCTACTCGAGTCTTCGTTTATTATTAACTATCAAATTTGACCCCTGAACACGATACCGGCTTAATTCCTTGGGATTTTACTCAGACTTCAAAGCTACAAATCACTTGAATTCATTCCATAACATCTATATAGCTCGGAATCACTCCTATAAGGCATAAAACATACAGTTAGTGCAAAACACTAGCGATTAAAGCTCAAACTCAATTAAAGTGCAGCAAAATAGAGTGTAATAAGCGACTAAAATACGTAATTATATCCTATCATCATGGTTCAAGAAGTTCCAAAGAACTGAAAAATTTCTTGTGGGATATGGAGCAGAATTTCCAAGTTGCTCGTGTGCCAGATGAGGAAAAGGTGACTATTACACATATATATTTGACTGATGATGCAAAGGTGTGGTGGCGTACATGAGTCGTGGAAGTGAAATGTGCTGGACTGCACAAGATTGAAACTTGGGAGATGTTGAAAACGAAACTAAAATCTCAATTCCTTCCAAGAAGCTCGTCATGGGTTTCAAGAGATGGACTGTGTCGCTTGAAACAAAGTGGTACAGTGAGGGAATATGTCAAGGTGTTCTCAACCTTGATGTTGAATGCAAGTAATATGGCAGTAGAAGACAAGACGCATTGCTTCATGAGCGGATTCAAGGGCTGAGTGTAATTAGAGTTGAGAAGGCAGAATGTTCAAAGTCTCTCTACTGCTATTACAACGACAGATGTGTTGGCTGATTTTAGTTTAGGTGATGACCCGGCTGAATATTTGCATTCAAAGTCTGATGCAAGGAAGGAAAATGTTAGGGAATGGAAGAAAAACGTGAAGGTCCAAGTTGCTGAAGATGAAGGGTATGCCAAGAATGGAAGGCAGGCGGAATCTTCCAATGTCAAGGAAAAAAGAGGCAAATACAAAGGTTGCTTTACTTGTGGTGGACCGCATTTGAAGAAGAACTGTCTAGTGCAGGCCAGGGTAAATTCTATGTCGGCTGCGTAAAAACAGGAACAAATAGCGGAAGCAAATGCCATTGTGGCAAATGTAAATAGAGCAACATGGGCGTTGTATGTAACACCTTGGGGCTGATTAATTGAGTTGGCTCGACGAGGACGTCGATTTCAAAGAGTGTGAGTGGTTTGTTAGGGGCCTGACTCTTTAACATCGGGCGTGGCACGACTATGGCAAGGATTAGGCGTGATGACCTTGCCATTGGCCTTTGTGCGGGCAAAACAATCATGCGGGCAATGGTCCAGACATTGTCAAGTGGGACATTATGGGCAAGTATTGGCCAAGGTCTTGGGGAAGGCAAGACATGTTTGGCAAAGGTTTGACAAGGCAATATGGGACAAGTTGGGGCGGCATGGAACGCCATGAGTACCAATATCAGTGGCACGTGCACTTTGGGATGTGGCAGCTCCAAGTGCGAGCTAAGCTAAGGCAAAACAGTGTGGGATGATGGCAAAGGCTCTAGAATAGATAAGGCACACCTATGTGAATCAAAATACAAGCAATGGCACAGGTGAAACAAGTGTTGACATGGACAAGGCAGAAACTCGGCCAAGGCATGAGCGAGCGACAGTGGCGTCGGGCGTGTGCGGCGAAGTCATGAGCGGCAGGTTACGGGAAAGGCATTGGTGTTGATCAATGTCAAGAAAGATCCAAGGGTGGGTGCAATTCCAGCCTTGGGCGTGCAACAACTGACCAAGTCAAGGAGCACATGCATTGCACATGCCAAAGAAGTTGGCGGTTGCCTTTTTGTAATCACTTGTACCCATGTCTGATTTATGCTTGTATCCATTGTCATTTCATGGAGATAATGCTCTATGTAGTTGGGGGTGTCAAATCCTAGATAAGGACTGATTTAGTCTTAGCTCGCCAAGTGGCAATAGTTGTAGGCAGAGAAAAAGTGGACTTAGTCAGAGAAAAAGTGGGAATTTCATGTGAAATTCAAGTGGGAAACAAGAGAGAAACGTGAGGGTTTCTAAGTGTTTTAAAAAGGGGTTAAGGCTGCGCATTGGGCAGGTCTTAGTGTTGGCTAAAGAACGACCTGTGTTCTTTGTCAAAGTGGGTCTATGATCGACTTGTTATCATAGTCAAGTGAGGTTTTCGTTTGTAAGTTTTGAAATAAAACATAGGTTGGATTTTTCTGTATTTGTTTGTGTTCTCTTTACATTTGCTGCCTAAATTCGACTAAGGCCAAATTTGCAGAAAATTTTGCTAAGTGTTGAGAAAGGCTGAGTCAAGTGCGCAACTTGATTGCTGCGCGGGTGTGATTTTAAACTGATTAAAAACGCCCCCGTGACACTTGCCAACCTAGAATCCTGTGACCCGCGCATAAGCTCACCCTCCTTCATGGGTATCAGATTCATCCCTCTTTAGGACTCAGTGTCCTTGCTGAGTCCAAAATAATATTTTAAAAGAATACTTCAAAATAAGAGGACTTCCTTACCACATGTATCTAGGGCTGTGCATAATTTGGTAAATACCGAATAACCGTACCGGAATCGAAAATTTTGGTATTTGGTATGGTATTTGGTTTAAGTTATAAAATAATTGATATTAGGTATGGTATTTGATATTTTATAATGAAATACCAATACCGTACCGAATATATATTATATTACACAATACATATATTATTACTTAAAACATAAACATAAAAAAGTCTAAAATTTTACTTTCTTTTATTCTCTAAGTTCATCAATTAACTCTAAGTAACATGACATTTCTAATGATCAACTTTATTCCTTTATGTAAAGTTTTCTCTCTCTGGGTTGATATTTGTTGGTTTTGGACAAAACTTTTTATCAACAAATGTTTTTATTTTTGTACTTTTGAGTAATTTAATTACGAATATTACAGTTTATGACTTTATGCACTAGTTAGTATTCAAACCAAATAAATTGAAGTTGCCGAACCGAATAAACCGAACGGAGAAAAATCGAATGTACGGTATTGGTATAATATTTTAAGAAACCGAATACCAAAAAAAGTATCGAATGAAATATTTAAATATCGTACCGTACCGACCTTTTTTTTGTGTGTGTATTTTAGTATCATACAGTATTTTTGCTAGAATAGACAGGTATCATTGCATGTGACGGGTCATCGGTTCCGGACCGTTTTGGTGCTGAGACATCCGTGATGTGAGTTTAATACTATACACTACCGACAGCTGGGATTAAAATTTTTATTTCACATATTGAATGTCGTATACTAAAAAATGGTTCATGCTCGGCCAGTTCAGAGATTTAATTTTGATTGAGTACAACTATAAATAATAATAATAATAATAATAATAATAAACAAGATCACAAATCAGTTTTCACAAAATATGACAGCAGCAGGATGCAATATATACTACAAAATATATGTATTTATAGTTCTTCCTTTGCTAATATATCTTTACAGGGGCAATTTTAATTCCCATGGGACCTTTCTCGTTCGATATTCTTGGCTTGCCAACCCCACCCCCCAAAGGAAAAAAAAGAAAGAGAGGAAGAAGAAAGGAGAGATTTTTTAAATAATAGGAGTAACAAAAAAGTCTGAGGATAGTGGCTAATTAAGATATTTCTATTAAAGTCAACTGTTTTACGTTGTATTAATGTTACAGGCTAACCATCCCATTTATTAGCTGGAAATAAGGGTTCGTAATCTAACACTAGCTATTCTATTCAGAAAAATATTATAGTATTTCGTATGTTATTGAATAGCACGTCAGTGCATGATAAAGTAATGTACAAAAGAAGAAACCCATTAATAGTTACCGTGAGGACTGTCCTTGTTCAAAAGAACTCAATCTAAGTTTGACTCGTATAAAAATATATTTACTGATTTGATCATTACTTCAAGTGAATTTTTTATTTATTCAACCAGCTTCATTATTTATATCAACATGATCAAATTGGAACTCTAATCCTGTTGTAATTTGCTGGTTTTCTGTTCAACTGGAGGAACCAAGTGGGTATATATATATATATTATATATATAGGCCTATCCATGTTTATAGATATGGGTTCACGTAAATCAATACTCCTCAGTCCTCTCCCAAAATCATGTATAACAATGTTATATTTCTGTAAAATTACTTAAATATATGAGCGTGAACCTATACTCAAAGACTCCTATGGTGCAAGTATTGTGGGGTGCACCTCTACAAGAGAAATTGCTGGTTCAAATTTCACTCTGAATGGTCTTGATATCAGCATGAAGTATAAATATATATATGTGAAAATTACTAAATTTTCAAAAAGAATATAAATTTGAACATATAACTTTAAAAGTGTAGTGGGCTTATAGTAAACCCGTCAAATATAAATTGTAGACAATAGTGCACCTATCCTATTGAAATCCTGGATCCGCCTCTCTATATATATTCATTCAGCTTTAATTGTTAGTCTAATATACCCCTTAATGCAAAAGTCTAGGAGACAGGATGATGTAGTTGCTACCTTTAGAGATTGAATTGAAGTCCAGACCTCTTTACTTTTTCATACGTAAGAATCCTACTACTTGTATATATCTTCGAAAGATTAAAAATATGGCAACGACCAACTTGTAAATTAATCTACTGTTTATTGGTTGTGATATCTTCATCAAAATATTCACGATAAAAAACAATCTAAAAAGTTCAATAGTTTAACTTGATAAACAAAGCTGTCTTTTCAGCTCTAACGAAGAAAAAAAGGAAGAAAACGACATCAACTTTGAACTTCTCAGCTACAATTCACACTGGATATAGGATTTGCAATTTAATTAATTTCAAGTAATATGTTGTTTCATTAGATGAAAACAGATAAGTTACAAAAAACAAGAACCTCAGTATATAACTATATATCGTTATGCCATTTCATATCTGTTGCAGAAATCAATGCTGATCTAATTAAATTGTAATTACGCTTACCTATTGGGCTATACTGGGTTGAAGGGGAAAAAAACTTATTGGGCTAAGCTGGGTTCATACGAAGAAAGGCCTTGATTTTGGGCTAAATTTATTTCTTGGCCCTGAAATATAAAGCTGGAAAAGAACAAGAGACAAACAATTAACCTTGAAAGTCAATTGTAGAGAAATGGAAAGGGAGTACTTCCTTTTTCTCTCTTTTATTTCTCTGTTTTGATCACATATTGGCTAATTTCTTTTTTTTTTTTTACCATTTGACTTCAGAATTCTCAGTACTCATTATGGACAAATGGGCCCCTATGGTCCCACTGGTCTCTGTTTGAATTTGTAACGCTTACTGAAATTTGGTAATGTTGATGACATAAAAGCCCAACTTAAAAAGCCTGCCCTGTATCAGCTTTCAGCCTGCCCCTTTGTGGTCCAGTTTTACTTCTTCAGAAATCATAACTTTTCCAAGTACAAACCTACCACCTCCCCCTTCCAACAAGCCCATAACCTACCCTTGGTTTTTTTTTTGGGGGGGGGGGGGNCATGGTGTAAATGAGTATATGCCACATCATGGGTCTTGGTAAATTTTGGATCTTCTTTAAAACATAGCACTCTTAGCATCGATTAAAGCATATACAGCAAAAAACATAACTCATGTAAGTGTGTTGGCTATGTCAAATTCATAAACATCAAACGTTAAGATAAAAACCAATGCAAAAAGAAAGGACAAGAAAATACAGAGAGGGCATAAGCATACATCACTCTCTTCTCTGGGCTCCTTGGAAGGCTAGACAAAAACATTGATAGCTACTGCACATGCCCCTACCCCCCTCTATTTCATGCCTTCCCCATGTGCACTTGTGCTTCCTCAATAAACACTAATACTACTCCATCACAAATGAAAATGACAGTAATACAATAAAAGATCAAAATAAGATTCCTATATTCAGTAATCTTTTTTTTATTGAGACTTTTTATATGACTAGAAGCTAAAAAAGGATGTTCTAAAAGCTCTTTTTCCACAATAAAGTACATTTATCTTGATTTACATAACATAAGATCTCCTTTTGGGTGATGGATGGGGATTGAGGGAGTTAAGGAAACATTAAAACATAAGACAAAATTGAATTACATTTGATCATGAATGCCAGATTCCACTGAGAATGTTTCTGAATCTATTGGAGGATAATTTCCTGACAATCTTTTTTGCATCTGAAATCTCAGCTTCTGCTAGCTTCTCAATGTTTTTCAGATACCCAGAATTTGCAATTTTCTTTCTGGCACTATTGCAACTTGTTAAAGACATGAGTATAGAAAGCAATAGCTTCTTGTTACCAAAGTTTGCCTGCTCAGGGTCAAGCATTTGTAGCAGCAGTCCAATATTTTGATCACTTTGTACAAATCTCTTTTGGTTTCTTGGCACAATAACCATACTTGATA
This sequence comes from Nicotiana paniculata, assembly GCA_005239505.1. NCBI lineage: Eukaryota > Viridiplantae > Streptophyta > Magnoliopsida > Solanales > Solanaceae > Nicotiana > Nicotiana paniculata. The sequence goes on from ML315490.1 coordinate 44,617, forward strand.
GTGTTTCAGCTGCCATTTCTCTAACCTCAAATGACTTGGAATCAAGAAAATTCACGAGCTCAGGCATAAATCCAGCATCCCCCATTGCTTTCTTGGCCTCTTCTGATGTTCCACATAGCCAAAATGCTGCCTTTAAGGCCAATTCTTGAAGTGAACCATCCCCATGTCTGAGAAAATACAGAATGTGATCCATAAATCCATTATTCAACAGAATGTTCACTGAATTCACCGATGAGAAACACAAATTCACAATCCCCCTCAAGGCCATTTCCCTTGCTTTAGACGAGAAGGATGATTTCGGATCCAAAACACGAGCCAGAGCTCTTATTCCACCTTCTTTCATGATCATTTGCCTAGTTGCTTCATCCCCAGAAGCCATACTTTGTAAAAAATCAATTGAACTAATTTGTGTAACCTCATCTTTAGACCTTGCAAGCTTGACAAATACTGAAATTGCACCTTCCTCAATCATAAACCTCTTGATTTCTTCAACTCCAACAAGATTTTTCAACACCCCACAAACCAAACCAACTAATTCACCAGAATCACTCTCTGTACATAACTTCAACAAAACAGTAACTCCACCATGAGCTGAAACTGACCATGCATTATCTGAATTCTCTGTTAACTTCTGCAAACATCTTGCTGCAAATTCTTTACTCAAACCATTCCCACACTCTAAAACTCTAATTAGTGGTGCAATTATTCCTGCAGAAATTAAACAACTTCTATAGGATTGATACCCTGCTATTACAGATAATGCCTTAGCTGCCTCTTCTTGAAGATTATCTTCTTGTAAATCAAGAAAATTCACCAACAGAGAAACAAAACTATCAACTTCAATTGCAACTTTAACATACCTATCATCTTCTTGAATGACTTCATTCAAGGCAATCAAAGCTTGCTTCTTCATTTCTGAAGAACCAATCTTGAGCCTTGACAATAAATCCCTGATATAAAACTTTATATCATCACGAGAGGCGCCAATACTCGGCCTTGAAACAATAATAGCATAGCTCTGAGTTAGCAAACCAAGAGAGTAAATCTCAGAAGTGTTCCTTATATGATTGTCCAACTTTGAAGAAATTATATCAAGGTCACTTTGCATGAGGAGTTTCCCACTATAAGAAAATTCCATACAATGCTTTGAAAGTTCATTGCAGTTTTTGAGGGTTGCATTAATGGCCTGAAGAGAGCTGCAAAGTGGAGGGTAATTCTCAGTAGACTCACAATTTTCAATGGCAGAGAGACTAGAAAGAAGTTCTTCAAGTTTATTGCGAATAGATTGCCATTTCACGGGAAACACTTTGATTGAATAAGAAAGAGATATGAGTGAAGAAATGAACTCAATTTCTTGCCGGATTCTTGATTTTTCGGCGGGTGAAGGAACTGGATTTTGTGTATGTTCCGTTTCAGTAAACATGTTGGATTTCATTGGCCCATTTTCCGGCGAGATGGGGTCGGAGAAATGTGAAGATTCCGGCGAATTAGTTAGAGTTTTTTGGGAGGAAAATCAAGGTAATTCAATAAATTTTATCTTGAGGAGAAAGAATAGCTCTGCCTATAATATTATTCATGCTTATCTTCAGTTGATGTACAGAAATTGTGAACGGACTGAATGACAAAAATAGCCTTGGCAACTGTGTGACAGATGGATTGATTTGTGCGAAGATATAGGGGTATTTTTGGTATATCGGTTGCAGAATGGTGTCTAGTTGGTTAGGAGATGAAACAAGTTATAATACGGATGGGAGAGTTATTTAGGGAAACTGCTTTGGACTGTTGGAAATTAGATAGGTCCAAATTTTTATACTCCAAGAGACATCACACCAATTTAAAAAAGAAAAAAATTAATGATGGAATTACTAAAAACAAATTTAATATATTTTGTAGTGTATCAGAAGTTTCGTTTCATCTTTTACCAATCATTTCGAAATTATGCAGAATCTTTCTTAATTATTTGCTCCATTGAATGTCTCAAACAATTGACAGCAGTAGTTTTCTTTCTTCCTTTTATTACTTATAAACTGAAGTACTTTTCTTAGGGGTGACAGTAAAGTTTATATAACCAAAAAAAATGGGGAAATTTTATATTGGGCTGCAAGTATTAGGAAAAAAATAGTTATTATAATTACAATTATACCTAAAATATAATGCACTTACCAAGGGTATAAAAAATAAACGATATTTTAATAGGGTCTTATACTTTTAATGTAGTATAAATATAGATATAAATAGATATAGATATAGATTGTCTTATCATGAAATAGTCTGATCCACAAACAGTGGCTTTCATTTTTGCAAAAATATAGTTTCACAAGGAATTTTTTATTTTGTTCTTTTCTATTGTTGCTTTTGCGTGTAGTCATCTATTATTTTGCTCATATTTATACTGTTGTTATATGCTACTCTCATGTCAAGTGTCAACAACCTTAGATGGAACATGGTACCCATACTACAATGTGAAGATGAAATAAAAAAAACATGGTGTCGCGAAGGGTTGATAAAAAATAATCGATTATAATTTAAATAGAGAAAGATGATGTTATAATAATCTCATGTTTTTATATTACCGATCTCCTATTCGTAATTCATCATATGATACCGAACCCTCCTTAAGAAGATAAAACAATCAATAACGGGGAAGTTAATAAGGAAGTGCTTACTTGGACTGTTGGAAGTTAGAAGTTAAGAGGGTTTGGACGGATGTTTAAGTTTTATGCTCCATATATAGAGGTCTCATTTAAAAGAAAGTCTCACCAAATTTGAAATAATAATCTATTATATATATATATATATATATATATATATATATATATATATATATATATATATATATATATATATATATATATATTTCAAGAAGTATCATAAACAAGAAACTCACCTTATATAGTATATAATTAAAATATTTAGGGACTGAAGAGTGTATCAAAAGTTTCAATTCATCTTTTTGCTACAATTTGAAAACTATATGACAACTTTCTTATGTAAGTGCCTCTCTTCACATAATGCCTCGACAGACAGCACTAAGTTTTTTTGTTTATTTAAGAAATGGTCTTTTTTGGGATATAGGAACATCTATGCTATAGCTAAAACGACAAGTGAGTTTTCCATTGATGACTTATTAGGCTTTATATTTGTTTTAGTGTTCCGTTCGGTCAATTATTTTATAAAATTTGTATTATATTAATTTTTTGGTTACTCTATCTTTTATAACTAGGTTGTTTGAAATCATACCAATCATCTCAGTTTCTCTTTAACGTCATTACAGTTTGATTAATTTTCGATATTTTTTAAAACATCATGTAACAACCACCAGTAGAAGTTAGAACGTGATAACATCCATACTTGCATTGGAATTTGGCTAAAGTCTTTAGACATTCTTACTGTCTAAGAGGTGATGAATCAAAGGGAACCTGAAAGATGGCCAGAATAGAGATATATCTTACTATTCTATAGCAATGTAAAATAAATTAAACAAAGGCCAGAATAGAGATATATCTTACTATTCTATAGCAATGTAAAGTAAATTAAACAAAGACAAAATTTTAAATCACACGAGTGAAAAAAAATCAATCAGGTTGGGACTCAAGAATGACATCTATTAGAGGATTAAGTATTCAACATGTGAAATCTAATCCATGAAATGAAAGATATCCAACTTTATTGCTTGCTACTCAAGATGGTTGTCACGCCCCGAACTTGGTCCTGGACGTAACATGGCACTCGGTACCTGACTACAGTGACCGAGTAAACCAGTTGGCTGGCTGAATCAACATGTTATATTATAACATACTGAAAGCGGAAGATAAACTAACACATGTTGATACACTGAAAGTCCGAATGATATAAATTGATGTGCAGGAACTCTAACATAAGTCTGAACTATATTTGTAGCCAACATTGCTTAACATGAAAAGCCCGTGACTCTGTCTAACTGTTACTCCAGTCTATAAAGCCTCTAATGAAGTTCTGAAAATACTGAAGACTGTAAGGTAATGATAATGCCCCAAAAGAACTGGGATCACCAAATAGTTGGTACGAGAATCCTAACGCTCTGAATCGTCTACTTGTAAATCATTATTTTCATCGTGAGATGCAGACCCCGTGCAAAAAGGGACGTCAATAAATTTCAATTGCAATGGTATGTAAAGCAACTGAAAGAAAGAACTGTAAATGCTGAAACTGAAACTGAGCTGATAATAGAGAACTGATAACTGAAACGATAACTGTTGAAACTGAAACTACATTGATAACTGATAACTGAACAAAGGAAGTAAGGATATGAATAATCTCATTTCTGAATGATGAACAGCCTGTTTATCTGAATAAACTACGGCCTCGAGCACAATACATATGTGCACAAGCTACGGCATGAGGCCCAAGTATACATATACATAACTATGGCCTCAGGCCCAAAAATGCATAAAGCATAAACTACAACATCAGGCACAATACAGGTGTTCAACATTCAGGGATTTAAAAACAGGAACTGAGAATCGTAATGTAACACATAATACTGAGATATTGAACCATATTGAGTTACGTGATACTTGAATGCTGAATAGAACTGAACTGGGACATGTATTCATGCACTGATTATGAGGACTTATGCTTCAACTATTTATGACATGATGGAAATCTAGACTGAAACTCATGAGAATTAAACATAAGTCTATAGTGATTGTGCACTAAGCTTACAACGTTCGGAATAAAAGTCATGAACGAATCATGAAGCTAGAGAATAGAAGTTCTGCAACTATTCAGGGAACTAGGCTTAACTATATTTCTGAGGTAACTAGTAACGTCGTAAAAGAAGCATAGTGTAGGGAGAATCATTAACATTCTCAAACATGGAGAGTTAGCCTCACATACCTTGACTTCCTGCTCTTGAGGTCAACATTCGCCAACCCTTTCAACTTTAATCTATATCAATATAAGTCAAAGGGATTCCATATTATCAATAATACTCATGTTTTGGCCACTTAGATCTTTTATGAAACACTTATAGGCATAAAGCTTCATAGTCTGTATTAATGGTATTTCTACACCCAACAACCCATTCTTTTGCTCCTAGATAATACTAAAATCTCAAATTATTATAACCAATACCATTCTTCATCACCCATAAGATAAACAACACTCTTAACCAATAATCAACAATCAACAACCCAAACCTATAACTGTTCATGCTTTTCTATCAAACTCATCAACTCATATCTCATGAACTAGAGTCTATAATCATTAATCCAATATTATAATCAAGTAGAGGTGGAAGACATTACCTTTTTGAAGTTCGATCCTGTTGAATTTGAGTTCTAGGGTTTCATTTCTCAACCATGATATCCCAATCGAATATCTAATGACTTGAAGGGTTTACCCATGTTAAAAAAGTGTTGGAAAATTGAAATTAACTTAGAATCACCATTAGAACTTAGTTTGGATGGTGGAGGGACCTTTGAGGAGTTAGGTTCTTGAGATGTCACGACCCAATTTTTCCTCCATTGGGTATCGTGATGACAAGTCTTAGGGACTAGGTAAGCCTAACCTTTATGAGCAGCAACAACAATTAAAGAAAATCTAATAATTTTGATATGGAAACCTTTATATAATTTTACAATTTCCCAAAACCAGTAATACATGTCATAATCTCTACAAAGTTTGCTACAACTTCTAGATACAACTGTTTAGAAATAAGTAAAAAAAATAGTGTAAGAACAAAATATGACGGTGAATCCAAAACCCGCGAACGCTGTAACGATTTTATCTTGAGTCTCCACAACAGCAACCGCTCTGCCAGCTATCGATCGACCGGCTACGCAAAAACCTGGGATCTGCACAAATCTTCAATGAGTGAACAATGGCTGCCAACTCTAAGTCATGACAGGATAATTCTTCTCATGAACCTTCAACTGCCGAGACGCATATGCAATCATTCTGCCATCCTGCATCAATACCGCTCCGAGCCCAACACGGGAGGCATCACAATATACCGTGAAATATCCCGAACCTGATGGTAACACCAACACCGGTGCGGAAGTTAAGGATGTCTTGAGCTTCTGAAAGCTCGCCTCACACTTGTCTGACCATTTGAACGGGGCACCCTTCTGAGTCAACTTAGTCATTGGGGCTGCTAGATGAAAACCCCTCTACAAAATGAAGGTAGTAACTTGCCAAACCCAAGAAGCTCTTGATCTCCGTGGCTGAAGTGGGTCTAGACCAGTTCTTGACTGCCTCTATCTTCTTAGGATCTACCTGAATACCCTCTACTGATATGATGTGACCCAAGAAAGCTACTGAATCCAATCAGAACTCGCACTTTGAAAATTTAGCATACAGCTGACTATCATTCAAAGTCCGAAGCGCTATTCGGAGGTGCTGCTCATGCTCCTCCCGACTACGGGAGTATATTAGAATATCATCAATGAACACAATTACGAAAGAATCCAGATAAGGCTTGTAAACTCGATTCATCAGGTCCATAAATGATGTTGGGGCATTAGTCAAGCCAAAAGATATTACCAAAAATTCATAGTGCCCATACCTCGTCCGAAAGGTTGTCTTAGGTACATCGGATGCCCTAATATTCAACTGATGGTAGCTCGATCTCAAATCAATCTTTGAAAACACACTGGCACCCTGAAGCTGATCAAACAAATCATCAATTCTCGGCAATGGATACTTATTCTTGATAGTGACTTTATTCAACTTCCAGTAATCTATACACACTCTCATCGATCCATCCTTGTTCTTCACGAACAAAATTGGTGCACCCCAGGGCGAGACACTAGGTCTAATGAAGCTCTTATCAAGCAACTCTTGCAGCTGTTCTTTCAATTCTTTCGACTCTGGTGGGGCCATCCGGTATAGAGGAATAGAAATGGGCTGAGCGCCCGGAGCCACATCAATGCAAAAATCAATATCCATGTCTGTTGGCATCCCCAGCAAGTCTGCAGGAAATACCTCGGGAAACTCATGAACAACAGGCATCGAATCTATAGAAGAAGCATCAACATTAGAATCACGAACATGGTCCAAATAAGCCAAACATCCCTTCTCGACCATGCGACGAGCCTCCGTATAAGAAATAACCCTGCTGCAAGAACGACCAGGAGTCCATTTCCACTCTAATCGGGGCAACCCCGGCAAAGCTGATGTAACTGTCTTGGCGTGACAGTCCAAGATGGCATAATAAGATGACAGCCAATCCACCCCCAATATGACACTAAAATCCACCATATCAAGAAGTAAAAGGTCCACACTAGTTTCAAGACCCTCAATAGCAACCACACACGAACATTACACACGATCTACAACAATAGCATCCCCATGGGCGTAGACACATAAAAAGGAACTCTCAAGGAATCGCGGGGCACAACCAAATACGAAGCAAAATAAGATGACACATAAGAGTAAGTAGACCCCAGATCAAATAGAACTGAAGCATCTCTATTACAAACTGAAATGGTACCTGTGATAACAGCATCGGAGGACTCCGCCTCAGGTCTGGACGGAAATGCATACAATTGAGGCTGGGCCTCACCACCCTGAACCACGTCTCTGGGACGACCTCTGACAGGCGGACCTCCACCTCTAGCGGGCTGGCCTCCACCTCTAACAATCTGGCCCCTACCTCTAGCTATCTGACCCCTACCCTTGGCTGGCAGGGCAGGTGGTGCGGCAGCTGGTGCCGGAACTATAGCACGAGAACCCTGATACTAAGGCTGACTACCCGACTATCTCGTACAGGCTCTCCGAATATGCCCATAATCACCACACTCAAAGCATCCATCATGATATTGTGGTTGTGAAAACTGAGACTGACCCTGACGAACCGGCTGACCACGATAGTAACTCTGAAGAGGGGGTGCTCTGATAGGAGCTAGTGGTGCACTATAGGATGGCTGAGTAGAAGGAGGCACATAAGAACCACGACCATCTGAGGTACCATGAGATGACTGAAGTGCTGGATGAAATGTCCTGGAAGAATGACCTCTACTGAAAGAAACCTCGCCTCCAGTAGGGCACCGTTGAATCCAATGGAATGACGAGGTGTCTTGTCTGAACCCCGACCTCCCAATCCGAGAACCATCTCAACTCTCCTGGCCACATTGACCGCATCCTGGTGTTGGTTGATTTCCCAATGCACACGCAAGTGTACGTGGTCGACAAGTAATATAGG